>QLOI01005219.1:0-31598 GCA_003313605.1 Tuber umbilicatum | reverse complement strand
GTCCTAACTTGCGCCAGCAGAGTCGTCGCCCCTCCCAGCTGGTTCGGAGACGAAAGATTAGGCATCGGATATCGCGCTCAGAAAGGCACCGGGGGTGCCCTGGGCGCTGGTGTTGGCGGCGGGGCTGCATTGACTTCTTCCAATCGCTTATAGTTTGTTGAGAAACTCCAGTCTCTCGAGAAATTTCAGACTGAGACAATCCAGTGTCCAGTAATGTGAGGACTCTGGTTCGCATAGGGGTATGCCATTCACCCCAAGGATCGTTTCGTGGTGGGGTAGTTGTCATTTTTGCCGGAGGTGGAGTGACGTTCTTGTGGTTGCGATGTGAGAAATCTACCGGTGATTTTTGTCGCCAGCCTCGTACTAGGTGCTGGTTGTGATCTTCAAATTTCTGCTCTTTTGCTGTTCTTTTAGGCGGGATTCATTTTCCCCCACTTTCCCGTCTCACCCGCTCCCCAATCCACTTCCCAATCCAATACATTACTAAAGTCCGTGGAACATAAACTACACGCCCACTAACCTGAGTTCCGGAAGTTTCTAGGATGAGTCAGTAATACTGTACGAGTAGACGGTGTTGGCCCTACCGGTGCTTATTTTTTCCCCTTACCGCAAGTGTGATACCGGTACCCTCTCTCTTGTCTAGATAATACTTAAATTAACACCCAAAACGGCCTCTGTGCAATTTCTTGCCCGTTTTGCTGGGGTTCATGATATGTAATATAAAGACCAATTTTTGCAATTCTCTCAACTTGTTAAAATAAAAACTATTTGGCTAATGCAGTGATCCCCACAATAATCCAGTGGCGAATGGCAAGAGTTTTGGGGGATATTGGCCTCGCTTATCATGATATGACATCCCTTCAGCTCATCCCGTCCTCCTATTTGAGTAATGCTTGGTATACAAAAAATCCTCACTGCCACCTTTCTTGTCTGTTTTGTAGGCTGCCGTGTAGACTAGGGACACCTAGACCCCAATGCTCAGTTTGGAACTGCCAGCGTCGCCTCATATCGCAAAACCTTTGTATTAGCGGTTACCCCTTTTTCCTTATTTCAATGAAAGAGAAAGTTGTGTCGGAGCATAGCCATCCGTAGGCACCGTCATCACTCAGTGGCTATCTGCATCCATCATACCGAGGTGGGGGGGGTTGGAGGTGAACACGGGTCACAAGGCAAACACGTCCAACGGGAATACAACAATCAGACACGAATGCCAGAGAAAGCAATACTAGTACTCCCCACACAGAGATCAGCAGGTTCGAAAGACAGCCCCTGGTCTAGAATAAACAACACTCCATGACTTGTCCGTGATCGGCTTGATTTCTCCTACCGTGACCGAGATCTACCAGGACTAGAGTTTCGTGCCCCCACCCCGCCGGATCGCTCAGATAGCGGCAGTTGAGCAGCATCGTGTGCGGTGCAGTGCTCTGGTCCAATGATAACGGAGACCCATTCAACGGCGGGAGGCTCGAGGTCCACCGGATAATTTTTTTTTCTAGGATTTAACCCTACCCCAATGTGTCAAACGGTCCTCCCTAGCCTCTCACAGCCTGCGATCACATCGCTTACCAGCAACTCTAAGCACGCTTATCGTTCTCTTGAGCAAATCTTGCATTTACAAGTACCCCAATCATCCTTGTCTTTCTCTTTGCAAGGACTTGTCGCCACACCAAGAGAAACTACCGGGACCTAGAACCTGGCGACAAAAGAAAAAAACGTGCCTCTCTCCTCCCGGTTTTCAATACAAAACACCACTTTTCAATACACACCTATCCGGCAACAACAAATCAAAAAATTATTGATAGAGAGTTCAATCCAAGTATTCACATAGTTAAATCTCACACTACAGGAGTTGTTCTACAAAATCTAAGGGTCTGAATTCTGGTAGGAATGCTTCCTGATAGGGAATCGAATAAATTTTATCAATGAAGGGAATGTCGATATTCATGCCAAGACAGCCAATTTGTATAGGGTTCTGCATAGCAACTTCATCCTCTGTGTCTGTATTTAGGAGAGTTGGTAAAAATTACAAAATTCATAATTCTAAACTCTCTATAGATATCCTTCCTACCGGTATTACTGTATCAGAGTTTGGAGGACAGGATTTGGTGTATTCGTAGTTGGTTCCACACTATGTTGCCGGTGGAAAATATTGCCTTTTTACCCACTAAACCCAACTAAGCCAGTAATCACGTGTCCGAGCCGCACGCCCTGCTCAGATCTGCATGGGAGGGCCCAGTAAGGGCTAGGGGTATAGTCTTGAACAAGGAGACATGACTTACTTGGAAGGTCATATAAGCTAGGCGCCCCAGTTTCCGGCCACCCCCGGATTCCGGCCAGGTGTGTAAAATGTGTAGATCAACCACCACATCAACACAGTTTTACCAGCACCATTTGAACGATATTTGGACCGTACAAGATGGCCAATCCCCACGAATATGCGATACAGTAAGCGCTTGAAGCTATTGAGCTTGGTATGAGCGAGCAAAAAGCATGCCTCGAGTTTAATGTTAGCCGTGGAACAATTCAAGGTCGTCGAGCTGGAGCCTCAACCCCCCGTCAAAGTCATACCTTCATGCAACATTTAACAACCGACCAGGAGGTTGCTCTGGTTTCTTGGATTTCAGAGCAAGAAGAGTGTGGCTTCGCACCATCACACACCCGTGTTCGTGAGATGGCTGAAAAGATTATGGAGTCAAGCAAAAAAGGAATCATGATAGGAAAGAGTTGGGTGCCCCGCATCTTAACCCGACATCCCAACATAGCCACGCTTTTGGGAAAACCGATTGATTCAAAGCGAATTAGTGGGACTCAACCAGAGCTCCAGAAGCACTTTTTTGATCAATTCGATACGGTGCGCTCACGTTATGGTATTCAACAGGAGGATATATGGAATATTGATGAGCAAGGGATCGCATTGGGAGTATGTGTCAATACCCGTGTTATTGGCAAGGCTGGAAAAAAGCGTACCGATATGCAATCTCCAGAAACTTGGGAATGGGTTTCTATTAATGAAACGATTAGTACTACTGGCAAGCACATATGGCCTGTAGTAATTTTCAAGGGTCAAAATGTTCAAACATCTTGGTTTGAAGAAGAGAACTTGCCAGATTGGTTAATTGCTACCTCTGGCAAGGGGTGGACTCCGAATGAAATTGCTATGCGATGGTTCCAAGAGGTCTTCCTTCCTGAAACACTTTCGAGTACAGCCAATCACTGTAGTATGCCCCATCGATGAATGCTGATTCTTGATGGACATGGAACCCATGCCCAGTTAGACTTTCTCTGGGAATGCCGGCAAGCTAATGTGGAACTTTTATTCCTCCCATCGCATTCCAGCCATATCCTTCAGCCATTGGATCTTGGTACCTTTGCACCACTCAAATCCTATTACTGCAAGTCAATCATGGAACTTGCTCAGTATGATGATGCTGTACCTGTGAAGAAGCGACATTTTGTAACCTGCTATCGACAAGCATGAGAAGAGGTCTTCACATCCCGTTACCCACGTGTAGGCTGGAAAGCAGTTGGGCTCTTTCCCTGGAATCCGGAAAAGGCATTAAACTCGACACCAAACAAGTCCATTCTAATACATCCTCCGATCCACACTCCGAACCCGATTCTCCTCAAACTCCGAAGCGTTCACGCATACTTCCTACGATGCATTCAGAGCCCTATAATTTTCTTCGTACTCCTACTCACCCTTGTGATCTTTACCGTACTATTAAAACCTTGGAAACGACTGGGAATATGACCCAAGATGTCAAAACTGTCTTGAACAAGACAAGTAAAGCATTCAGCCATCTTACAACTCAGCATGCTTTCATTTAGGCCTCAAATCAAAAGTTACAACAACAATTGAAAGAGCCGGAAGATAAGCGAAAGAAAAAAAAGATTCCAGTAGACCCTAATCCTCAGTTTGTAAATATAGTGAGCATTAAACGGGTGATGGGGGAGGCAGCTGTGCAGGAGGCTCAGATACAGGCTAGAAAACTACAGAAAGAGGCAAGACGAACCTCCGCTGCATTGATGGCAGCAGATATGCAACAGTTTATGTTGGAATAGCAGGTTTAAATTTTCTATCAATTTAATGTAATTTTGTATACTTGTTTTTGATGTAGAAAAATGAAGTTCACGAAATTAACTTTGTTGGAGTTGGGTGGCCAGAATCCGGGGGTGGCCGGGAACTGGGGTGCCTAGCTTATTCGGCGGTGGAGTAGGCTGTTACAGGTAACAGGTAAGAAGTATAGGAACATTGAGGAGCATACAGGGGTGAGTGACTGGGAGGATAGATTGGGGAGGACAGGGACTATGGCCAAAAAGGAGTGCCTTGATAGAATGCTGGTATACTGGTTGCAGTGGAAAGAAGAAAGAAAGTGTCACAATCAATTCCGCCTAAAGACCTAAAGTTGTATAACTAGAATATTATTATTATAAAATAAAATAAAAAAATAAAAAATAAAAAATAAAAAAAATTCACCATTGAGTATGCCCACCAGATGCTACAATAATAGCAGCTATATGGTCAGTCATAGAATCTATTAATAACAAAAGTTCACTTTTATAAATCCTCTTCCACTCTTCCCTGACTACTTCCACCATTGCTGCCTCACCAACCAGATAAGGTGAACATTTATTTAGCCTATCCTTAAGAATAGGTTAAACATTTTCAATAGGATTTAGATCAGGGGATGAGGGTGGCCCCTGTAAGTTTGGCATTTGATATTGTTACCGAAATGTAGGTGTTAGGCATATGCAGTTCCAACACCCCCCTCTGGCCCCGATGTAGGGCCCGGACATCGCCTGCAGCACGGTGTGTAGTTGCTAGTTACTAGCAAAAATTGCGGAATTGACAGCATTCCCATAACACCATATACGTTGTCGCCGTCCGTCCGACCGGAAGCTGTTCGTAGGATATATGAGAGGGTGTAACGACCCTGCTAGATCGTATAGTAGACTTAGTCTTATCCCATACCGGAGCTCGTAAGAGTTACGGTTACGCTGGTCTAGTAACTCTACCAATGGGTTACCATGTGGACTAAGAAAATGGTAATGCTTAGACTGCGAACTAGAAAGACATACTGGGTGGGTAGGGAAAGTCTACACTACAAGTTCAGAAGGTCTCTGAGCACTCCGGCAAGTTACCCTACCCAAGGTAGGTAGTTATCCTACCTTAGGGAGTATAGTTACCCTACCTTGGCAATGTGGTTACCCTGCTTTTGGATAGGAGTTACCCTAGCTTGAGCATAAAAGGTTATGCAAAGTTTCGGGAAAAGTCATAGCAATGTTTGCTACGTGAGATTATACAGGAGGTTTAAATATGCGCTCAATTGGGTAATCCGTTGTTGAGCTACAAATTGGAGAAAATCTCGCCTTAGGCAAACATTGAAAAACCTGAGTCCAACACCCCCCTCTGGCCCTGATGTACAGACAACGCGTCATGGACCAACTGAAGGGTAGTTGCTGGTTTACTAGTAAAAGTCTATGATTGAAGATGGCGGCGTAATACCGTATATATTGTCGGCGTCCATCCGACCGGAAGCTATTCGTGGGATATATGAGGGGGTATGGGGTGATCGAATGGTTACACAAAAGGGTATTCTTGAGTGCATACGCCACTGATACTTATAAGCCTACCGTGGTGGATATGTAAGGTATACCGGAAGCCCGGGATGCCTCCGGTTAAGTGGTAGACCGTCGACTCCCGTATGTCTTCGAAAGACTGCAAGATATCCGGAGGTTGTTAGCGGGCTCTGGATTGTAGTAGTCTTGTCTTGACTGATATGCTTAACGTCAGTGGCTGCGGGTAGTGCCCGTACAAGCCAATGGCTTAAGTACCTCATCACGGGAGGCCGTAGACCAAGCTATCGTGTCGAAGACAGTAGAAGACTCGGACGATAGACTTGTAGAACATAATGGTACCATTGAGTGGTAGTCTACAGGACTTGCATAGACGAATACGTATGGGACAGTGAGTTCGATATTAGACTAGCTTATCAGTAACCTGTTAGTTCGCCACTAACAGGACAACGATGTGAAGAGTTTTCTTCTGCAGTCGAATGCATGTATCAGGATACTGCAGGAACACTTCAGGTCAGATAATGAACTAGCTGAGCCGGCTGACATTTGGTAGAATGTTAGCCCGAGGCCCAGAGGAGATGGGCATGCTCGCGATGGTGGTGAGCTTAGGAGTGATGGAGAGGAGCTGGCAATATAATTCTACTTAAGTATATGCAAGACCTCTTCTTCTAAGACGATCAACTATTCTCTCGAGAACTTATTAAGTAAAGCTGCGGCTTAACGATATTAAGTTTAACCGTTAAGGTTTTCTTTCTTACATATTTGTTCTTCATTTTGCATATGAAGAAAGCCTTGGTACGGCCGCATCCTTGGGATCCATCTTTCCACCGGGAGTCCCTGTTACAGAGGGGTAGTGTACATTGCTTATACAGCTGGAATCCAGTATATGATACAAATGATATCTACGTGAGCAGAAAAACCTCCTGAATCAGAAAATAATAATGCGTCATGTTGGCCGACTATGAATAGTCATAGGTCTGCAAGAACGGACGGGAGTTAAGGAGACGTAGCTGCAAGCCCATTCTCGTTAGGCTAATTAAAGAAGCGATGGAGCACTAAGTCTATCAACTCTACGTAAAGATAATGCAGTCATGCCTCTGTGTTGTCACCATTGTCTGATATTGAGACTGATCACCTCAGTAACAGAGGAACGACTAGTAGTTGTTGCGAAGGTACTTAGTTAGTATATGTATTAGATGTACCGGCCGCGGAAACTTACACGGGATATAAATATAAGAGTTTCTCCCCGGCTATTAGACAGAAAGCAACGGAGAAGAGATCTTATCAATATAACAAGTTATTATCTACACTTCATACTCTTGGTAGTTTTAGCGAACTGAGTATTAGCGGCAATTATTACGAAGCCTTCCTGACAATACTCCGTTATTGAACCCTTAACGCTTAACCATACTCTACTGAGCTTTGAGTTGGTTACCTGTAACAGTAGGCTTCGTTACGGGGCCCCGTTTCTGAGGAGCGGGGACAAAATAACATAGGTTATTTTGATTAACTGGGAAAAAAAATCATTCAAATCGGACCAAAACTGATAAAGCTAGATGGATTTGAAGTTGTCTAACTTCAAAGAGCTCTATCTTATTCAGTTTTGGTCTGATTTGGACGATTCTTTTTTTAATTTACAGTTAATAACCTGCTCTTGGCGCCTCGTCTGCCGGAAACGGAGCCCTGTAATGAACACTACCAAAATGTACCCGTATACCCCGCCCAACGAGCAGATGCTCTGTCTTCCATCACCTATAAAGATTGATCCTCGTCTGCACTTTCTACTTGCCAAAATGGCCAGAGGACTGGGTTCAATATATGGTCAACATAGGTTCAAGCTGTGATATTACTCCAATCTTCTTTTTCCCAAAGGATCAAAGTTGTCTTCTTGCCTCCCAGTATCCCTCCCCATACTATTATACAATCTTTCTTAAGAAACTGAGGAACAAGACAAGCATCATCATACTCTTCTCCTGGGCGCCAGGTCACCCAGGTCCCACTTCATATTCCTGTAAGCCAAATATAACACTCATCAGTCCAAATAACTCAGTGCTAATCCTCCCTACTCCAACCCTGATGTTCCAACGCAAACTCCAGCTGAAGTCCCTTCTTTCTCTTATCAGGAAAGAGTTTCTTTCTAGCTACTCGGCAAGTATATCCTTCCATCTTAAAAGCTTTCCTGAGAGTTTCTTCCGAAGCTTGAATACCACAGAGCTTTGCAATCTCTGTAAGTAGAAGGCGGCAGTTGGCAGCACTTGCTGTTGCAGTTGTGATGAGCCTCTGTCAGGTTAGTATATTGATTGAAAATGGTTGTCTGGTTTGCTTTTTGTCTGTTGCTGGTGATTCACATATCCAAAATACTGACGTTCTACTCAGGCCTAAGTCTTCAGCAATATGCCAATAGGTCCAGCCAGCCTGGAATCAGAGAGTGTGAACAAAGCATCGTTACTTGTATGGGATATCAAGTCTTCTTTCTGACATATTTGTTTATACTATTAATTATAAGTCAGTTCTCTTCTCCCTTCCTCTCTTTCTCTCTTGCTCATTTCCTCAACCTCAAGTCTGAAGATAATACTTACTTGTGATAAAAAACTAGCTAATAGGAATATATGGACTGCAGGAAGAGAGAACAAAAAAACTGGAACTGAGTGCTTGATATAGTGAAAAACCCTCACTTGGTAGGCATTTCAGATTTTTTAAGGTGCCTCTTTACTTCTCAGTCCAAGTACCCACACAGACATCTTGGCACTTGTATTGAGAAACCAGGAACACCCTTGTTTTCCTATACTTCTTACCTGTTACTTATTCAGACCTGCTTGTTCAAGGGCCATTGATGAGAAGTTTTTCCTAAAATTGATTGAGGTAAGAGGAGTTAAAGGCGGAAAGAACAAAAGTATGCACAGGCATTGGCACACAGATTCAATAACATTGTGTCTGATTAATTTGAGTTCTACCCCTTTAAGCTCTAGATCAAATTTAGACAAAGTGTCCTCAACTATCTTGGTAAGCCTGTTCTCGGAATCACGTATCATAGTCTCAAGCTTAGACTCCAAATTCTCAACCTGTTTTCCAAGTTTAGATTCAGAGTCCTTGATCCTTTTAAACAGCTTTTCTACTACGTATTTGTCATAAAGAAGCATTTTTAACATAATCTAGTCTGATGGTTAGTTCAAAGTTGTGTAGGAGAATTGAAAGACAATACACCCCCATGATGACAGTCTCTAGTATCTATCTGTTCCACCAGCGGGCATTCTTTATTGCATTGTTACTTGGTGTCAAGTGTTAGGCATATGCGCATAAGGGTTATGAGTTTGACTACCTATTTGTATGACTAAATACAGAAGCTGACCGAGGGCATTTGACCTACTCCTATAGACTGGACATTCATCTACATGAGGGGAGTCAAAGGAATAAAATTGGTCAGTTGAATAGGAACGTATGAGGCAATCAAGTTAAACCTATCATAATACCGCACGAATGCAAGAACGAATTATACTTGTACAAGAGTTAAGAAAATGTAGCGGCAAGGAGATTTTCGCTAGGTAATCAGAGAAGCGATGGAGTACTAAGCCTACTGACTCTTGTGAAGATAACACAGTCAATCCTATGCGTTGGTCATTGATGTTTGATATTGGAACTGATTACTTCAATATAAAGGAATGACTGGAAGGATTTGTAATAAGGCGGCATAATCCAGACTAAGTTTATATGGCAAGGGCATTGGTAGCTTTTGACTGGCGGAGTTTATGATACCCTCAGAAAGATGAAGTTAATCTTATTCCAAAGACCAAGTGGAGAAATAAATTCAGAGTCTAAGAGTGTTTGCACTGGGACTAGAGAAGATATTAGTTGGGCAGTTAATTGGAAGATACTTAGTTAGTAGGGGGATTAGATGTACCAGCCGCGGAACTTGCATGGGATATAAATACAAGAGTCTTCCTCAAACTGTTAAAAGAATCAGCGAATGGAGAAGAGATCTTATCAATATAACAAGTTATATTACTACTCGATTATTATTATTACCACAAAGCCTTCCTGACACTACTCCATTATTGAACCATTATACACTTGGATATACTCTACCGACCTTGAAGTAATCTACTGGTAACATCAAGCTCTTTTCTAAGCGCTTATCCAAGTTGTGTATCAGCCTAGCATTCAGCTTAGTGAATTCATTCTAGATTGCCAAACTGTAAGTCTATATAACAGTTAGAGAATTACTAACTTTAAAGCACCAGGGGATGGTAGCCTCCCAAGCCACCCGGACAGATGCTGATTGGTGGGCTTTGTATAAAGAAGTAAGCGGTAATCAGCACAATAGCTTCAACCACTTGAAAGTTTCTTATTTGGGTTTAGCTATCCAGCTGAGGAGGGTGTTTAGGTGGCTAAGGAGGCTGTCTATCATTGAAAATATTACCTTTTCCAATGTAGCGACATGACCTGCCAAATTACTGAGCTCATCCGTGTTGTCCGTACTGTCGGTACTGCCTGTACTGTCCGTACCAACTATCACCCGTAGAATACTTCTATTCAGTCACACAGTTAGTAGTTATAGAGCACAATTGACTTGTTTACCTACTAGGGCCCGAACAGCTTGAACAAGAGAGGTTGAAGTATGTTGACTGTTATAGAGATGGCGATAATGACGAATCAGCCTGCCATGAAATTGATGTGAAAAAGGGGCAAGCACCAGACGAAATCCAGTAACATTCCAAACCAAGAACATTTTGACGGAGCCTGATTGAAGAATTAGGGAAATAGTATTCACTGAAAAGATTCTTGTGAAGGGGCTTTGCTTCGGTGGAAAGAAGCAGGCAAGCAAGCAAGCAAAACCTTGAAGTAACGAAAATTATTTGTTACCCTACTGTGATGACTGCCATTTTTGGCTAGACTCATCTAGGATGTCTCTGGTTGCCGAGCGATCGTTTAAAATACCATGAAAAACAGGTGTCTATGTTTAAAATACTATGAACTACCTTGACAGGGGTGAAGTTTCTAAACTTTGACCTCCCACATCCCAATCCGGCTGCTGTTCAAATGATGATTTTTCAGGACTCTGGATACCATCATCTTACACCCAAAAAAATCATAGAAATCACAGGAAAATTACTTAAAATAGACGCAGACAAATCTTGATTTTTAATAATTTTTTTCAGTTGTGAATATGGGGTCTTGATACTGTAATGTTGTTTAAAATTGGTGACTTTTGTATAGTTTGGTGCCAAGACTCTGTAACTGGTAGCTAGAAGCTTTATTCCTGTTCTGGTATATTATGGCTTGAAACTTTACCCCTGTCATAGTAGTTCATAGTATTTTAAACATAGAACCCTGTTTTTCATGGTATTTTAAACGATTGCTCCTGGTTGCCACTGTTTTTCTCTCATTTTACCAATCATGATTACTCAGAATGATACTAAATGATAATCCTGGTTCCTACTTGTATCTCTTTGTTTGTATGCTAAATTTCACGGACTTTTTGTGCACGATAGTACAAAGATCAACAAGGGGGTAATGTTTTTAAGAGAGTAAGCGATACCAAGAAAAATTGAGGCAAAGCTGAAAACTAACTACAAACAGAAGAAAGATAAATGCTACAGACACCTAGTAAGAAATTTGAGAATCATGATACTTTTGCATAGAAAAAGTCTTACAGAGGAACACTTTGCAGAAAGCGCATTGAAAATTGGTAAGTTGAACTCAGCCTTTTAGGCCATTGGGATTGCGGAATATGGATATGAATTCCAGTTTTTTTAAAAGATAACGGCAGAAGAGGCAGAAGTTGTAGGTGTGTAGGGCTTTTTATATCCGGTTATCTCATAGAAGGGGACGCCGTGAACTGAGATCAGAATTTTTGGTAATATAAAAGCCTGCTCCTCAGCGTTTGGTGTAGTTTCGCAAGGGAGTGCTGCCAGTTGGAGAAGGGGGTAAATTGTAAATAGGAGGAGTAGGAGCAGGGAACTGTTTCGAATGGCGGAATTCTTCGAGAACCACATTCTAAGCAAGACATATATGGTAAAATCCATGTGCAGACCAGGATTTACTCTTAGGATTAAGGAAAGAGTATGAACTGTAAGAAGCAAGAGTACCCAACAAGGAGGAGGAAGAGGAGGCCAGAAGTGTAGAAAAATGAACTTGTGATAGGAGATGTCACGATTCTAGACTGACTTAGCTATTTCATACTATGACTCATATAGGAGTCATAGGGTTTCATTTGTTATATGGGTTTTTATATTGATTTATGTTATTGATTTTGCACGCATGATGTTTTACATGACTCACGGTTATGAGTCATATGTTATTGTTACGCGAATGACTCATTTAGAGTCATATGGTGTTATGTTTTCACATGAGTCGCAATTGCGACTCATAGTTATATTGTTATTGCGCAATGACTCAGTTGTGTCATAAGATGTTACGCGTGTGTATGAGTCACAGTTGTGACTCATAGGTGAGCAGGAAGAACTATATAAGGAAGACGAGACATACGTGTAATTAGTTCTTCACGCAGTCTTCTAAGTAACCCAGCTACAATATGATTTGGTTACCTCTTTACTCTTCTATTACTTTAATACAACGAAAAGATATTGGCGTTACGCATATTGACTAGGGAGTCAGTAATGCAAGTAGTAACGTACGAACGATACTCCTAGTTACGATATCGATACCTGTCGACAAGCAAACGAGCTGGAAAGGTTATGAAACGTTACAGGAGAAAAGAATTGATAATAGAAGTATCAAGTAGCCAAAAAAATAAGGGAAACCAGTTACAACAGATGGGAAGCTGGGTGTAATAGTAGCTGTGCCACTGATCTGCAATATCAACCTCACCCATGTAGTCATTGTAATTGACAGACAAGAGAGGTATTCACAACTGTCGTACATGGTCTTCACCCCATCTTGCCCTAATAAGTTCTGAATTGGAAGAAGTAATGCAGGGTCGTTTACGGGTTTGGGTTGTAAATTTTCTCTCGTCCGGAGTGCACTCATGGTAAGTAGTAAGAAATCTAACATTTTTATCTTGTTAAACAACTGCAAAAACATCATTAGAAACAACTCCTGATAGAGTATTCCAAGGCAGTTGAGAGGTATGTTTGTTAAACTTTAGAACGGGAATATTTGGCTGAGTTTGGCCTGATAGTTCCACATGCAGCAATGGAATACTCTCGTAGGGCTTTAAATAAAGAAATATTAGAAAAGTAATTATTACAATAGAGAACAAAGCAATGGTCAGTATAAGGAAATGACATTATTAACTGAAATACAACAGATGAGGTAGGAGAAAGTGATTTTTAACTAGATCCATTATAGAGACTTCTTTGTAAATCAGAAAATTTATCTACCCAAGATGTAAACATTAAAGTATAGATATATCCACGCTCACATAAGACCAACATTTTAAACCCCTGTAGAATTGGCTTTGCTCGTATCATAATAGTATGTACTGATCGACCGGTGAATCTTACTATCATTTCATCAATTGTAACATTGGTTGCTGAAAGTAAATAGGACTAGAATCTTTGTTCCAAATTGCTTGCCAAAGATTGAAGCTTTTCTGTTCAGTTTTGGTGAACTGAAGATGCCCGAGGGTTCATGCGATCAATATTTGAGGGTGGAGTTGGAGAGATATGAAGATATCCCTTTAGTTGCTCAAATCGGAATTTTGACATATACTCAGTAATTTCATGTTTTGGAAACTCATCACTTCTTTCCCAATGCAGTTCTACTCTCATTGCCTTATAAACACCCATGTATATTAATAGGCCAACAAATATCATCAGTTCTCCTGATAAAGTATTCCACCATGGGCGGCCTGACTCCCTTGCTCCCTTTGATGCAGCGTATGAGTTGGTATTCTTAGCTAAAGTCTCAAACTTGCTCATGGGAAAAAATAGCATGAAGAATGACCTGGGCACTAGGCATCGATTTGATTGAATTGACCCTTCTATAGCCTGATAAGACATGGAATCAAGACTACTAGTAGGTGCAAGCCGATCCTCATCCACAGTCATCAAAAAACCTTCTGGAAAGTCCAAAGATAGCATAACCTTCCGGACATGCTCTGGCACGGGATGGTTGAACGGAGTAAACTGGGGTGGAGGTAGTAGTTCTCAATTCAATACACCTGAACTTGTCCTTGTTGCTCTTCCCTCCAATCCATCACCTTCACCTTCACCTTCACCTTCACCTTCACCTTCACCTTCACCTTCACCTTCACCTTCATATTCAGCTTCCTCCTCACCCCATTCCTGAACATGTCCCTTGCTATCCAATTCTATTTCCTCCTCAGACTCATCGAGGTTTCTATTAGAAACAGCGGTAGCCGTGGGCAATGGAAAGGGCTCATTGAAATTGATGATCGCAAGACTTGGATGTTCAGGGTACCGGTCGGCCATTTATCACCTAATTTACATTAGCTTTGTACTCTTCCTGCAATATCTCATATATTTATAACACATACCGTATGGATTATTGGACAAATTCTAGGTTCTGGAAACTTGGAAGACTATATTCGTTGACCAGAAGTTTGTTGACCGCAAGTTCCATCGAGCAGCTGATGAAGTTCCGTCAAGATTTTCCATCACAATGAGCGCTCTCTTGGCACACTACTCATGACTACCCTTCAGAGGTCTAGCGTATCTCTAGTTCTCTCAAGTACTTAGAGTACCTCACTAGCTCGAGTCCGTGAATACGAACGAAGGGATGTGAACTGTGTAGACTGTGTCAGTTCCCGACACACCTGTGCGAAGGGGGCAAGGAAAAGTCTGGCGAATGTGGCTCACGGAATTTCTATGATTTGCAACCAACACTTCGCCATACTTTTCCCGACCCCCTCGTACTAGTACTTCCTGAACTGACATAACCGCCGACACGACGTTAAATCCACCATCGGCAATCCCAACAGAAGTCACTGTCTGAACCACAATAGGCCTAGCATAGTAAGTTAACACGGTGACGGATGCTACTAGTAGTTAATGAGATCCCGCAGGCTCGCCCTCCCCAAGCTATACCGGTACTATACTCTTTCTGGGTGGCACTATTCCTTTTCGGGATGCTCTGTCTCTGATCGAGTGAATTTAACGAGTAAATACGGTACCCTGAAATTGTAACAGCCAAGTATTCCATTCTGCCTCTCAAGTTATCGGATAGTGGTGTAGTTGGTTGTGGTGACAAATTGAAAATCTCAATTTTGTGAGAAAAACTTGCCAGGCCCCAGGCCCATACTTGTGCTTACCTTATGTAAGTACCGCACACAAAATTGAACTGCCCCAATCGCGGTAGCGGTATTTTCAACTAGAAAATTCAGCATTGAACCTCCCACAAAGATGCCACTCCGCACAATATTCGTTCGACCATCCAAGCTCCTAGTTTTACCGCGGCACACCCCGCTTACTCCTCGGTTAGTCCCGGAATTGATAAGGGGTTTCACCTCCAAAGATACCCCGCCTCCAGCTCCCCCAGAAACCGTTGGCCCAAACCAAGATGTCCTGCCGCACATCAGTGAAGGAGCCGCCATAACTGCTGATATTATGGGTCGGGAGAGTCCAGATCTGGAGCAAGGGACGCCGATTGGAGAGGTGAGAATTTGTTTCCAAACTGCCGAGAATTGGCAATTGCTAACTTGGTATCAGATGTTAAAAAAAGACCCCATCGCACAACAGAATGCACCCAAGGTCTTGAGAGAGATTCCCGAAACAAAAAGAGAGCATTCCACCATTGGGCATCTGCCTTCCGGCACCGACATGGTTTCCTCCACTGCTCTCCCACTGCCCCCGGCTCCCCCTGATGTCTTTGCCTTGACAATTCCCGGGGCTAAATACCCTCTTCCACAACTTCCTCTTCCGTCATGTTCTCATCTCAAGCACCGTTATTCTCCATTATTGGAACAGGTCATAAACTTTATTATGATAGGAGGTCGAAAGGCCAAGGCAGAGTCGTTAGTTGACCAGATACTTGCCAATTTACGGACTCGGCCTGCTCCAAAACTAAGAGAAGGGACCCCACTTCTCCCCGGAACCCCCGCATTATCTACACTGCCGCTTGATCCGGTTCAGTACCTTCAGATAGCGGTTGATTCTGTCTCTCCGTTGGTCAAGATTTTAATGCTTAAGGGTGGAGGAGGAACCAAGCGACCGGTTCCATACCCGCTACGCCTGAGACAGCGGAGACGGTTCGCGTTGACATGGATATCCGCGGCTGCGGATAAGAAGAAAGATAGACTGGGGTTTGCGGAAAGGTTCGCCGATGAGGTTGTGGCTGTTGTCGAAGGTAAAAGCTCAGCATGGGAAAAAAGGAGTCAGGTATGCATCCCCTTACATGCCTTCTCTATTATTGGAGCTTATATAAAAGTAGGTCCATAAACTAGCTGTAGTATCGCGTGCCAACGTTATCGTTAATCCTGGAAGAACGGTCGCACCTTCAAAAATAAAGTTCCCTATTGCTGTTCTCTAGATTCCAGAGAGATCACTGGTATCATTAGACTATTTTTTTCTTCTTCCTCTTTTCTTTCTTCATTTCCTGGATTGGGGCTCTTTCAGGTATGGTACGGTGCATAAGGCATTTGTAGACTTACATTTACATAAAAAATTATGAGAAAGAAACCCTCCGGAAATTTCCAGCCCGCTGTGATGTCTGCTTTGACGTTGCCAGGCGAGCGAGATGTGCATTCTGGGGCCGCGGTGCAAGATCATTCAGAAAAACATATCTCGATGGTTTCTCTTTCAAAAACGCACTAGTATTCTGAGATATCGTGGTACTATATAGTATAAGAGAAGATGACTGCACAGTACTTTCGCCGACGGTGATATACACCGCGTGAGAAAAAGCCATTATTACCTCTAGTCATGAGGATCCTTCATCATGCATCTGTTCAGCCTGCTTCGTTCCAGACGAATTTGGCAAAACTAGTTATTCAGGTGGAATGATTGGGCCCCGGGGAATTACATAGAAGATTGAAAAGGATACCGGAAATCTCGAGAAAATACTTGAGGGATTGTTCTCGAGAATGGATTGGGGGTATCGGCTTGTAAAGAAGTTCTAACAATGCATACATTATAATATAATGATCTGTTATTCCGTTGAATACTGGACATCAATCCGTGAAATAGTCTACGGTAGACACGCATGAAGGGTTGTTGAGGATGCGATGGTAGAATAGAGATGTGGTCATCTGGAAGGGCACGTGGCTGAGGATGGAAGCACCCGCCACCTCTCGCCGCCACGGGATGAACCTTTCCGTGACCTTCTTTTGTATGTAAATTACTTTGACCTTGGGGTTTTTTTGCCCCTAGTTTTTTTTTTTTTTGTGTGAAGGTTTAGCTTTTTTTTTTTTGCAAGACTGCCTCACACAAAGGTTCCTGTCCCGCTTACTTACACACTCCCGTTCTTGCTGCCGCTTTTTCTCCTGCTTCTTCTTATCCTGTCCTTCTCCTCTCACCTTTTCTTTTCCCTTTGAGGACCACCACCGACATCAACACCCTGGCTTCCAATAAAACCTTCGACACCCTCCCCTCTTCCTTCTAAAACCCCACACAAAAAAAATAGAAAATCTTTCAAAAAACCCTTCCTGTTAACCACTCACGAAAAAAAAAGTTTTTTTTGAACCCCAAGTCGTCCTTTCTCCCTCCCTATCACCCCTCGTTCTCTTTCTAATCTTTTTGTTTCACGAAACCCCACCATCACTGTTCACCACACCACATTTCACAGGCAAAGCGTGACTTGAGGCCCCTGACCCCGTATTTTTTTCTTGTCTATACAGGGAAAGAAAGGAATTCCAAGCATATTAAATTAGCTTGCGAGTATCTTTATTGCGGTTGGTTTCTCTACCCTCACTGGTCATTGGACATTCATGGTCTTTTGACAATCAAACCTCCGATGCTGACCTTCTTTCTCCTGATCATTAGCAACAGCAAGGGAAATTAACCGAAAAAAACACAATTCCTTGACCAATTTTAGGTTATCACGCACAGTTTTTTAAAAAGCGTTTGTTAACCCTTCGTTGCCCCCCCTAGCGTTGTTTCCAACTTCCATTTTCGCCATCTGTTGGTGCCTCTGTTGCGGTTTTCGTCCCTCTTCAGAGAACTTTCTCACCCCTGGACTGAAAGAGGTGAATCACCACTAATCTCATTCACTATAGTTGCTCTCGTAACAATGTCTGCTGAAGTTTCTTCATCTCCAGCTCCCCAGGAGCAAATCGAGCAGCCCATCAACGGGTCTTCTCCCACCCAGGATCCCACTTCCGATAGCGATGCCAATAACTCAACGGTGGCCACTCCGAGCAACACCCCTCACAATTCCCACACTTCTGCCTCCCTTTATGTCGGGGAGCTTGAGCCGTCTGTGACTGAGGCAATGCTCTTTGAGCTGTTTTCCACTATTGGAAACGTTGCATCGATTCGTGTTTGCCGCGACGCGGTTACCCGCCGTTCTCTCGGATACTCTTACGTTAACTACAACAACACCGCTGACGGTGAACGCGCCCTTGAGGAGCTTAATTACACTTTGATCAAAGGTCGTCCTTGCCGCATTATGTGGTCGCAGCGTGATCCTGCTCTCCGTAAGACCGGGCAGGGCAATGTTTTTATCAAGAATCTCGATACCGCTATTGACAATAAGGCTCTTCATGATACCTTTGCTGCTTTCGGTAATATCCTTTCCTGCAAGGTTGCCCAGGACGAGTTCGCCAACTCGCGCGGATACGGGTTTGTTCACTACGAGACCGCTGAGGCCGCCAACAATGCAATTAAGCATGTCAACGGTATGCTTTTGAACGAGAAGAAAGTATTTGTCGGGCATCATATCCCTAAGAAGGATCGTCAGAGCAAGTTTGATGAAATGAAGGCCAACTTTACAAATGTTTACGTTAAGAATATCGATCCGGAGGTTACAGATGAGGAATTTAGAACTATGTTCGAGAACTACGGTCCTATCACTTCCGCCAGCCTTTCCAGGGATCAAGACGGTGTCAGTAGAGGATTTGGTTTTGTTAATTTCCAAGAGCACCAGCATGCCGCCAAGGCTGTTGGGGAGCTTCATGAGAGTGAGCTCAAGGGTCAAACACTTTATGTTTCTAGAGCCCAAAAGAAACACGAGAGAGAGGAGGAATTGAGAAAGCAATACGAGGCCGCTAGAGTTGAGAAAGCTAGCAAGTATCAAGGTGTCAATCTGTATGATTCCATTAGTTCGGTGGTTAATTGGTCGGGTTCTAACTCTTTTATCACAATAGGTACATCAAGAATCTTGATGACGAGATTGATGACGAGCGTCTCCGCCAGGAGTTTGCCCCGTATGGGACTATCACTTCCGCCAAGGTTATGCGTGACGAAGTCTCTAAGGAAGATAAGGACGCTGAGGAGAAAGAAGGGGATGGTGCCAAGAAGAAGCTTGGTAAGAGTAAGGGATTTGGTTTTGTCTGCTTCTCTAGCCCGGAGGAGGCCAGCAAGGCCGTGACTGAGATGAACCAGAGGATGGTGAATGGTAAACCTCTCTATGTCGCCCTTGCTCAGAGAAAGGATGTCAGGAAGAGCCAGGTAAGCTACCCTTATGACCAGTTTGAAACAATACCTGGGTATTAATCAAAAAATAGCTTGAAGCAAGTATTCAAGCTAGAAATCAGATTAGGATGCAACAGCAAGCTGCAGCCGCCGGTATGCAGCCTGCTGGATTTCTTAGTGCTCAGATGTATTATGGACCAGGCCAGCAAGCTGGGTTTATGCCCCAAGGTGGTCGTAGTCTCCCGTTTCCTCAACCTGGTATAATGCCTATGGCTGGTGGCCCTCAGGGTGCTCCTGGTGGCCCTGGTAGTCGTGGTCCGCAAGCTGGAAGCTTTGTTCCTAATGCTGGTCGCCCTGGCCCCCAAGGCCCAATCCCACCGGGTATCCCGCAGCAGATGTACGGTCCTCCAACAATGGGCCCTGGTGCAGGACCTGGCGGCCCTGGGTTTGCTCCGTATCCACCTAACCCTCTTGCTGCTGCCCAGGCGCAGGCTGTTGCAGCTTCTCAACAAGGTCGTGGACGCGGTGGTGGTGTGCCTCCTGCGGGAATGGCAGGGCTACAGCAGGGGATGGCTAATATGAGCATGGGCCCTCGTGGTGGTCCTGTTCAACCCGGTCGCGGTGGTCCCCGAAGTAATCTTCCTCCCCAGACACAGCCCGGTCGTCCTCCCGTCCCCCCCCAGATTCCACATGTATCTGCTAGTGGAATTGATCCCACCTTATTTGCTGCTTCGCCTCCTCAGGCCCAGAAGCAATTGCTAGGCGAATCTCTTTATCCCAAGATCCAGCGCCAGCACCCTGAGCTTGCTGGAAAGATCACTGGGATGTTGTTGGAGATGGACAACATGGAGCTTCTCGCACTGTAAGTTCGATCGATCCATTATCCTATCTTGCACAATAACGGCTAACATATATCAAATAGTCTTGATGACGAGCAAGCTCTAATCGCCAAGGTTGACGAAGCTCTTAGCGTCTACGACGAGTACGTCAAGACTCGAACTGGCGACGATATTGGAGGTCATGAGGGTGCCACGACTAATGATAACGAGAACAAGGGTGATGATGGGAAAAAGGAGGGTGAAATTAAAGGTTAAGCTTAGGGCGTCTTTGGGATAGAACTTTTTTTTCTCTTTTTCCATTTTCTCTTGGGTGGCCGGGGGTTGTTTGGGGGATGGTGACAAAAATATTCTTTTCCTTGCCTCTTTTTCAATGGGTCATTTCAATTCACTGTTCTTACTCTTATGTGTGCAAATTTTTAACCTCCTTTTTCTTTCTCTCGGGAGTGATGTGTCCTTTGGGTTTTCCTTTTATTTCAACTCTCGGTCTCACAAGGGTATTTCGGGTTACGAAAAGTTGAGTGCTTTTTGTGGCTGACTGGAATTACTGGGGCATGAGTTACGATCCGGTGGAAATTTTAGGGCGGGCGGGGTTCTGGGATATGGTTTGTTTTCCATTTTGTTCTCGACTTTTTTTTCTTTTCATCTTTCTCTGGTGATTGAAATTTGACTTTCTTTCCTCGTTGTCCCGGTTTTTTATTTTCACCTTATCTTCAATTAGTGTTTCCCCATGCTGAAGCTGAGGGAGTGGGATTGGGTGGGGCTCGCACCAGTCCGAGGCGTGTGTGTGGGAAGGTATATCGGGCAGATGTGTGAGGAGATGGATCCGGAGATGGGGATAAATCACGATTGACAAAAAAACGCGGGAAAAAGATGAAATTAATGAAAAAAAATAATTAAATCAGAAGTTGTTGAATGCACATTTTACTTGAGAAAGGATGCGGATTCATTAAGGCATTAAAGCCCAGTTGACTATCGTAGGCTTCCGTAAATATTACACCAGTATGACGGTCTCGTCGGCTACTCGTAAATAATTTCACTTTAAATAAATGGCGACATAGGTAAATACTATCGCAGACTCACAGTGCTTGGGCTTTACGGGTGCAGCTGTACCCGCATTGTTCCCAAACCCCCCAGGTACTATGGATTATACTAGCCCTTCGAAATGCTTCGCTAGCCCCTTCTTTCTACTCGTATTGTTCAGTAAGAAGCGGATCTTGTTGAATATTTACGAGCGCCGTACAATATCCTTAGGGACATATACGAAACGGTCGTCTGAAAAGATCTTGTTCCTGACAGGTATTATTCTTGGAGTGCAAGGAGAAATTTAGGGACGCGGCTGTACTGTGCTTTACTGTGCAGTAGAAGTGCAGAGGTACTCGTAGGGTTACGGTTACGGTAGGATGGTTTGTCATCATTATAGTGTCAATGGTGGAATTCTTGTGTTTGTTCCTGTTATTTTTGATGTTCATGGCCCTACAAGTAAGCAAAGAAGAGGAACATACACAGGTCGATGGTTATAACACAAGTAAATATGATTAACCTGAAGTTAGTTTGCTACGAGTAAAAACGTCGGCGTCCAAATTAATCTTGCATAACTTAGCTGGGGGAAAGAGCAAGCAGGGATAACGCAGGGGAAGCATTTCTGGGTAGCTCATGGTGGGGGGGCAGGACCTCTGTCGGATCTAGTATCGGTCCCGCTGGCACTCTCGGCAGATTGGAGCTTCGATGGATAAATCTCTCTCCATCTTTCACTCCTCGACCTTCCCTACCCAAACCCTTTTCCACCAGACCTTACCATCACAACAGGAAATATCTTCCATCGCCTAGAACGAAGCATCACCCTCTCGAACCTCAAACCGTATGCATTTCTTACGTTCATTACCACTCACACGGAGAACCTTTTGATCCTTACCTTACTTTATTCCTTCCTCTCCTCCCCCCTCCCTCTCCCTCCTCCTCCTCCTCCAACACCAACGCATTCTCTCACCACAACACGAGCCGAGGATGGAGAAACCGGCTTCGAAGAAAACCCCATCTCCGACAGCTCAACCCTTTGTCCCCGGTCGTCAGATCATCCGTCCATCGCCCTTTGCACCTCCCTTAGCCCCGTCAAACGCCAACACTACAGCTTCCAAACCACGCGTGAACTTGCCAGCCTCGTTGGTTCCTTGCAGGTACTTTGCAGCAGGTTACTGTCAACGAGGTCCTGCCTGTCACTACAAACATGATCTATCATCGGTAACGCTTCCTGGTCTTGAGAACGCTGATAAGGGGAAGAAGACCCGCGAGCCAGAGAATAGAGAGAATACAGAGAATACGGATACCTGTGCAATATGCTACGAGACCCCGGCCACGTACGGGCTGCTGACAAGCTGCGATCATGTTTTTTGTCTCTGTATGTTTGCTTCTTCCGGGCTATCGTGCGTTACGAGAAAATATTTGGGACTGACTGTGTTTTTCTAGCGTGTATTCGTGCCTGGAGGTCTACGGCTGCGCCAGATGCTGTTCCAGATTCGGAGGGTGGCGTTTTGAGCAAGACCTCGAAGACTTGTCCGCTGTGTCGGGTTCGTAGCAAGTTTATCATTCCCAGTAGTGTTTTTCCACGACCAGTTGGTGAAGCGCCGGATGAAGGGGAGAAGATCAACCCGGCCAAGGATGCAATCATAGCGGCTTATCTTGCGAAGCTTAAGACTATTCCCTGTATGACTCCACCAGTATTGACACTGTTGTGCTAGCGTAGATGGTAGGGTGGCAGTCGATACTAACGAGATATATATGTAGGCCGTCATTTCACCAACTCTCTGCTGCCCAACGCTCCTCCTCGTTCCCGCCGTGATCTTCCCGACTGCCCATTCGGTAATGATTGTCACTACAAACACACATTCCGCGGATTCCCTTATGTCTTTAGCGACTCGGAACTTAGCGCTCAACGTCGTCGCAGAACTCACAGCCACCGCCGCCTGGGATGGATGGAACGCCTCCTTTTCGGTGCAGGTTACGATCCAGGTAGTGACCTACCCCTACCTTCACCCCCCTGGCCCGTTACAGAGGCGGAGGCAAGAACTCTGATGGAAATTATTCTCGAAGGCGGCGACCCCCCAGAATGGGACGAATTCGAGGAAGATGAAGAGGATGAGGACGACGAGGACGATTTCTATGAAGACGTTGATGACTCGTTCGACTCCAACTGGGAACGGCGCATCCTCAACACTATGGAATTCTCAGCTCCTCCTAGATTTAATTCCCGGAGTAGGTGGCTGCAGAGTCCTGGTGATGAGGATGAGAATGATGTCTTTACATTTTAAGGCGTTGTTTTCCATCTATCTCTATGGCCTGTTCTTGCGGGGGAGTGAGGGTTCTGGGTATATTTTAATGCTTCTAAAGTCAGATTCACCACGTTTAGTTTCGAGAGACGCGCAGTGGGAGTGGAGATATGGCATATAGGGTCACTCGAATCGAATGTCTAGTAGTCTGAATTAATCTCCACTTTTTTTTATTGCTCCTCCTTGAATAGAGTGACTAATTTTATGGGTTTTTGTTGATGGAAGGCTTTATGGATTGGGACGAGAGAGAGCGTGAGCGATCGCTGGATCAACGAACCGGTTCGCAAAACTGTAGGTCGCTATCCTTGCAGAGAAGTAATTGAAATCTGGAAGCTACAGTGCGGTAGTTTAGCTTATCTTCAAATTGCGTTTGCTAGTGGCCTTGCTTCTTTTTCCTCAACTTATCTTGTCGTCCTCTTGTCACCGTTTTAAAATTCTTTGCTTTTGTTCTAATAGTTTCTTGGGCTCGGTGTGCAATATCTAGTTATCTAGCTAGCTGGAGAATTTGAATACGAAATGAACCATGATAGACTGGTACTCGTCACATGAGAATACCACCATGAAATCAACCCTCATTATAACGGTCTGTAATACCCAACCAATTGTCCCTGTACCACCCATACCTTTGAATTTACTTAGCCTGTAGTTGGCTTGAATGGGCTATATTATGAACTACGATGTGTTCACTAACCCAGTTTCTTAGTCCACCTGTGCCTGGAGCAGCGTCTTTGATCCTATTATAGCCTAGAAGGTGAGGGGGTTGTGTGTAGATACCACAACCACAACCACCCCTCCCTACAAGTCTTTAAATTCTCGCCGGCCAACAGTCATCTACGATAAACTTGCACACATATCGCGCATAATTCCCAGTCATTGTGGGGGTTCAGCTGTGCTAAGTGAGCGAACAGGAGATTACGCTCCCAGCCCAGTCAAAAATTATTATTACACGAGTGATCCCGCATGACACCAGCACTAAATTACCCAGCATCAGCACAACGTTCACCCACAATACCACCCTATGCTCCAGGCAAACAATCCACGACTGAACTCAACAAGGCGTGACAAATGGTAAACTAAAGGTCTGGGAGCATAAGCCCTCTTCCCCCCCTTAATATCGCCCTTCCCATACTCGCCCCCTGCATCTTCCATAGGTCAGGGCGGCCGGCCACAGCACCTTTCATAACCCCACCCCATACATACAACAACGAACGCCTGAATGGGGCCCTCTTAAAAATCTCCAATTACACTAGATAGAAGCAATGGCTTCTCGGTGCTGAGCCTGCCATATTTAATCGTGGTCTCGGATCATGTCGGAGTTACACTGTTGGAGACACCTTGGGGGCTGCTTAGCGCTACTTTACCCTGGGAAGCTGGCGGTGTCGTTTCTGTTCGGTGCCTGCAGTGCCTGGCGAAGGCTGCCGCGGGGGCGATACTCGAGAGGCGGAGGTGCCCGGGCGCCCCGAGCCCTTTCCCCTCGATTCTCGATGCGAGGTGCCTTGTCAGGTATGATAGCTTTGCCGGCAGCTTTGCGAAGATAATTTGTGTCACGGCGCAGGTCTCCATATCAATGTGCCCGGCACGGCACTATCTATACATCGTGTTCAGGCGGAACTCGGGCAAATACAGTGGACTTTGAACGGGGGAAAAAAGGAAAAAAGGAAAAAAAGGAGCAAAAAAGAACCGGCTTGATCAAAGACGTCAAAGGGAGAGAGATATCATTAACGTAGTTTATCCTTTCTTGACGGTAGGATTGTGCTGGATTGTGCTATTCATTGGTTTCCCTATGATACCCTCTCGCAGTTTATTGTCCATGCCGGCACGGCGCAAGGCGCTTCCGGTGCTAGCGGCGCTATTATATTGGTAGGGAGGGGTTAATGAGGTGGGTCAGTTAGGTGGTACAGATGTGCACTTCACCGGGACGAGGCTAGGTTCCTGAAGATTGGGGGTGGGAAGGATATCGGTAGCTGCGGGTATCCGACGGGGCGAGGGGCTTGAGTATTCATAGAAAGAAGAAGGGGGTTGTCTCAAGATTGGGAATAGTGGGGTACTCTTAGTGAGTCGTTGGGAGTGGAAAGGAGGGGGGGGGGGAGAGTAGGAGTAGAATCAACCGACATCTTGCCAAGGGCTTGGTCGAAAATATGGGAGAAAGGTTCTTGCAGGGTGTCCACGCCAAGAAGAGTTCTGTGTTACGTTAAGGATGCATGGTCCCGGCTGTGAAGGGAGGAAATCATTTGCAAATCCTGCAAGGTCCTAAAGAGCCCTTTTGTATTGTGGGGGGCGAATTGTGTCCTGATTTGTATGACTTGTTGGTAGTTTTTGTTAGCATTTTGGTGTCGGCTATTGTCTTGCATATTCGCGGAGTTGTTGACTGTTCTGAAGACCCATTTAAATGCCATTTCCAATGTTTTTCTTCCGGAAAACGACATCCTCATTAGTGAGAAGAGGGATTTTAGCGGTGCACGTCCTCAAAGATACTACCCCTTATTTTATTTTCTTATTCATAGCTCTTTCTTCTCCAATCTGTTCTACTTGAATCCCTCCTGTTTCTCCCAAGAGCGGTATTAGTATGAGAAATTTACCTCTATTAATGGCAGCGGCAGGTAGTATATTCCGGGATATCCCCTCTTTCTTAATCCCACAGTGCCATTCATTTATTCCTCTTTGTCTTATTACTAATGCTTTGGGGGAAAACCGTGTTAAATGCTGGAACCCAAATTGTGGTTCGCATCCGATCCCGAAATCATGCTTAGAGTTGGGTGCACCAAGCCCCCCAACTTTTAAACAGCATCTGACATAAATTCGCACCACCACCGGTCATCTAAAGAACATTGGACTTTTAGTTTTCCGGGGATAAAATATCTCCTGTGGTTGGACGGGGGGGGAGAGGACTAGGGGTTAAGATTGGCATAGGAATGGGGTTACGGGGCTTCTTTCCAGAGGGTATGGGAGTGAATCCCACGCCCCAATCCAGCCTATCTTCGCTCAAGGTATCCACGAAGTAGAAGGCACGGTTTGTTTGTTGAAGGAACTGCTATGGAGCGGGATTTGAATCAATAACTACTACCCCCATTATCGTTACCTTACAGGCTGAGCAAGGCGGGGCATTGGTCGTGCCGGATCACCATTTAGCAGGCCAGGATAAGCTTTATAAAGCCTAGCCTACCGCAAGCGCTACATACCACTACGGGCCTAGCGCCAATAACGGTATCTTATCCCTTCTTAATTTAATCTCAACAACGCGAGGGGGTTATCTCTTCCTTTCCTTCAGCGTCCTCTAGGTACCCCACTAGCACCAAACCCTTTTCTGAAATTTACCCTACGATCGTCTCTGAAGAGGGAGATTGTTCAATCACTGAAGATCACTCGCGGGACATTCTTTTTCAAATGTTGTGATATGACAGGGGTTGTCAGGGACTTCCGGATAACCACCTGCATGAAGCAGTCTGGACTCAAGCAAGGAGCAGTATCGAGGGGCAGTGTCGAGGAGAAGTCTGGACTTATGCAAGGAGAGGTTAGGAGTGTTTTAGCATAGTGCAAGGAGTGGTATGGATTGGTAGGGATGGATGCACCAGACGGATATCTGGTGACTGGAGTTTTATATAGTATATAGTTGTCATCCACTTTGGTGATAAGAAAATAAGCAAGAAAAACGGTAAACAATTCTCCTCTCTACTTCATCAAAGATATGGCGAAGGTATCGCTGCCCGTGCAGCGCAGAGATCCTATCGCCGCCCAAGCGCAACGGGGGATCCCGGGCTATCAATTTGCTAATGCTCCTGCTTACCTCATCACATCCGATATCGCCTGGATTATCGAATCCATACTATACATTAGCCTGCTGGGATATCTGGAATCTACATTGTTGGATTCAGCACACTTTCGGTAGTAGCGGCCTTGGGTGCTAGACTTGCGCCCTTGCTTGGGGGTGAATCCCGCGGCACATCCCATCACGTTTGCAATCTTGAGTGGTGAGATGATCGGGCAGATCCCATAGATGGAAATGTTTGAGCATATCTGGGTCCGGCAGTAAACAGCCCCACTGGGGGTGGTGGCCAGGTTTGGAAAGGTTACAATTGCCCCCCGCCCCCTGGTAGAGTAAAGGGGGTTTGTCGTAGCATCCTTGCGCGTGGTGAATTGATATATAGTCGAGACTCTTATATGAACGGCATGCATTATGTATTCAGAACACGAGACCATAACTGTAGCTGTTCCATGCGTGCACAGCACCCGCGCAGTACCGCTAGTGGCTAAGGCTCTCCCAATTTGCCGGCATCCCTTCAATACCTAACTCAAGAACAGCGCGAGAAAGGGCTTCCCTCAAAACGCTCTAGGAGGTGGCGTAAAGGTTATTTTGATACATTTGGAGAGATGTTTAAACATGTTGCTACTCGGGCAGGGGATCCCTCTAGCACATGCCCGCCAGCACCAAGGCCAGGGCCCCGCCGGCCCCGCCCCCGTATTGACAGACGATCTAGGTTATGGGTATGGATCCCCAGCTCATACAGGAGAGCTATCCTTACATCGCCGGAAACACCTTGATCACAGGAATTGCCTCCGTGGGTCAACAATTGAAAATTTGGGGTTCGCCTATAGGATCGTTACAGCTCTCGTCCCCGCGACATATCTGGCTTCTCCGGGAAACGTCACCCACCTGGAGGGGGTCACGCGGCGCAAGTCGGGTATCGGTAGCATACCTAGTATTTAGGAGGTGTCTTCCGGGATTAATTGTCGATATGGGACGTCTCGAATCCGGAGGCGTAGTCTATAAAATCACTATCTTTCTTGTACCTCTAATATATTCGACTTGCCTAAAGGATCCGGTCAACCCTGAGCGGGATCGCGGTTGACAGGTTGGGTCGGTATTGCACTCACCATATCACGTGAGCCGCGCAGTAGGCTCATGGCTTCCAGACCGTCACTACGCAAACCTCGGTAATCGGGGTTACGGATGGCCATGTCATCATAGGATCGACCAACCTATCTGTACAAACGCAGTCCTGAGCCCGGCACCCTGATCCCCGAGACTCCCCCCCCTCCTTGAGATCGCCTGCAATACCTCCTTGCGCAAACTTTTCCTGGGTTTCTATATTTCGTGTCCCCGCATCCCATATAGGTCTGTTACCCATGGTCTGACCTACAGTGCAATAGATGGTCTTGGCTCTAAAGCACGCACCCATTCCTTTTTAGCTTATGGTTACGGCTCTTTTTTTTTTCTTTCCAAAATGAACCAAGGCTACGAAGTGGTACGGCAGGTCATCTCCCCGAAATTTTCCGACACCGCATGTCGGTGCTGATATTACCCAAGTGTGCAGAGCACAAGGGGGCCCTCAACTGAACGACAGACCCGGTACCGGGAGTGCAACACCGATCTCGGACGAGTCGCGGCACTCACGGAGAAATACCTCCTAACAACGTACGCACCATATTTCCAAGCACGGTCTGAAACCCTTAGAGTTAGTGCCGTATTACCAAAGTAGAAATGGTTTGGGAGAGAACATTATTTATCGAGTCACAAAATGACCCGAGGGTTTCGAGACTGGAAACTTGTGGGAAACAAAACGGCCCGCGCGGGGGATCGATGTCGTATCGTCTATGGCGTTTCGAACCTGTCAATCCCAGGTAACGTCACTGCCCCCACGAGTCGAGTTCTCATAAGCTTGTAGCATCGTGTTGCCGAACTGCTTTCTTGGCGGAACCGGGTGTCTATGACCGCATCTCGTGAGGTATCTACAGTACTGGTACCCTTCCTGCTACATCGTTTGTGCTATCTGGAGTTGTCCCTGATTTGAGACAGAACTGACTAGCCCCATTGTCGGAGGTGGTAAAGGTAACATTATCACAGTTACAGCTAAATTCACGATCTGTTATCGTCATTGTCTCAAAACTCAACATAACTGATGGCTCCGGGGCCGTGGTAACCCCCGATGATGAAGTTCTTACAAGGGCCAGCAGTTACAACGCCCTGTGGCTTGACTGCATGCTCGGGTCCTTGATCATAACTAGTCGGGATTGATTAGATTACTCTAGCGCGGGTAGAACCAATCGGAATCAAATCACAAGCAGTCACTCGGCTTGGTGTCTGAGGTGCGCCTGGGGGTCGAAAACCTCAATGACAGTAAATGACCTGATCGTCTGAGCGAACTACAGCAGGTATGTGCCGGATTTTCCTACACATTTTGTGGGTTAAATCGTCCAGTTTGGCAGGGAACTTCAGAGCACCCTACTGCATCATCCCTTATCACAACCCTATCCTGGCTACGTTCCAGCCTTCGGTGATGGAAAGAGATAGAAAACTTACACTAAAACCATCCCCTGATGAACACCTACCTAACCTGTGATAATTCTCCGCTGTTCTGTCAGGGGTGCTGAATTGCTCTCTGGGGTTTTAGTCTCACATCACAATTGCCAACACCAGGAGGCCACCGATTTTGTCCACTACTCTTGCACTGACCACGCCTCACAGCGGTGAAGAAAAGAGGGGGAAAAAACAATTACGTGCTGTTACATTTGATTGACTAGAATGGGAAGAGAGCTATTTCAGTGATTTTGTGCATTCATCTCAGGAGCGAATCTGAGACGGAACGCTAAACAGAGCGATCGTGTCCTCTGGTTTTGTGGCCCAGAGAGACAGGGGAGAAAAATATACTTCCTACCTACTCTGCACTTTGTTGCGCAGTAAGAACGCACTCAGAAGTGTGTATGAAGGACCAATTGACGAGCTCAATTGGAGGGAGACGTAGGCAGTTATAACGAGTCGAAACTGAGGAATAGATTGAGCCTAGAATAGTCTAGTCCCATCCACCATATCATACCACATATTTCGGAATATCCTGCCTCTGTGCAAGTTACCACAAGTGGGGGAAGCTTATGCTATATTAGGACATCCCTAACCCCTGCCGCCAGAGGCCTAACGACGAGCGATGAGGATAACCCTATTGTCGCATTTTTTTAATATTTTCTCAGGGAAGGGAAAAAAGACATCATGCGTCATGTTACATTAGTCAAGCAACCGGCTCCGGGAGGAGAAAAAAAATACTTGTTTGGAGGCTATTTGACGTCCGGTAATTCCATGCTGGGGGCGAGATCGCGGCGTCGGTACATTATCCCTTTCTCCTTACTCGCATCGCAAAAGATTAGGGTTGAGTATATGGTTGATCCATGCACGAGAAGGCAACACAAAGCAGACGATCTGATTGGTCTTCTCTTCTCTCCTTCATCATCCTCAATCGACTACAAGCAAGCAAGAAAGCAAGCCCCGGTCGGGATCCCACAAAGCGAAATCCCCGCCAAGAAAACCAATCAGCGTTCGCAAACTGCTCCAATCTGCTGGTTCGATTGGCTTTCTTTCTTTCTTTCTTTGCTCCTCCGCCCCAGGCGCACGGCATGGCATGGCATAACATAGCGTACTGTCCGAGTACGAATACTATAAGTTAAGGCATGTAAAATATGCATGTTGGTTAAACTTAGCGGCAAATGTCTAAATTATCGCTTGCAAAGCGTGGAAAAGAAAAGCTACAAGGTCCATACGTCGCTGCGCGGTACCGTACGTGCGGGGAGGGAGGGAGGGAAGGAGCAAGTGCACGAACAAGTAGCGCAGTGCAGCACGAGTCGCGAGTGGCACCTACTCAAGGTTGAGATAAGCTGGGCTAGGCTACGCTAGGTTGGGCTGGGGGGAAAAAAAAAAAAAAAACTACCGATCCAGTAGCAAATGCTGGAAAGCGAAGATACGGTACTGTTGAAGCCTACGGATTTGACCTTCATGAACCAATCGCTCGGCGTGCGGTGGGTGCTGCCTGCTGTATAGTGCTGTAGTGAAGGAGTTAGATTGGGCGGTAAAGTCTAGGGTAGCCCGGCCGGTTGGCAAACCCGATGCCGAGCAAAGTAAAGTATTGCACTCGAGTATTATACTGTGCAGCACGGGTGGGCGGTCTAGCAGGACAAAGAAAGTAAGAAAGAAAGAGCCCTATAAACCGACCACTTATGCAGCAGTACCGCGCTGAATAGCCCCCCCTCCCCTCGGTCACGAGACGGGATAGTAGGCGAAGGGGAAAAAGAAACCCACTCATGATGATACCCTTGGTTTTTCCTCCTGCTCTACACCCCATCTCACTCGCATTGGCATTAACACCCATCACAGCATACACCCACCAACTCGACTCGCACGGTGCCGGTACCGTACGAGTACACCGTCTACACTAGAACTTCCCTATCCCGCAACCCTACGCGGAAACCCCCGCCGCCGCCGCCGCCGCACAGACCAATCCGCAGAGCCGCAGCAGGGATCTAGGATTTTACTTTGCAAACGGTACCGCATAATTTGGGCTAACTGGAAATCACGCTAATGCTCGCTAGAATAAAAATAGTAAAAG
>QLOI01005217.1:0-39635 GCA_003313605.1 Tuber umbilicatum | reverse complement strand
CATGAGAAGGCGAGGTTTGATACTGCAGTTTGTAGGTTAGGCGGTTTGGATCGGATGATGTGCTGCTCTAGGCTGTTCCGTGGGAGGGCAGAGGTGGTGGTGGTGGTGGTGGTGTAGTGACCGATTGATTGATGGGGGTATTGGGGGAGTGTTTGCTCTTGATCGTTGGGAACGGGGTTTGGGCAAACGGGGAGGTGTTTGGAGGGGTGGGTGGGTGCAGACAGCGGTATCATGGGGAGTTGGATCGGTGGTTTATCAGTTTTTATTTTTTTGGAATGGAAGAACTAGTGGGGTCGGTTTGGGGGGTTTGATGTTTGGCAGAAGGGGAGTACCTATGGTTTTCTAGTCTATATCGTGAATAGGGTATGATACTGCTTGTGCCCTTTGAGATAGTAGAGTAGAAATATTGTCTAGGGAACAATGATAACCGGGGCACTGATATTGGGGTATGTGTGTTGGTTATAACTACGACTGGCAGAAATATACTTTGCGATTGGGGAATTTTTAAGTACTAGAATGTCCTTGATATTTACGGCATTTCTGAGCATCTATATTATTGATGCGCTACTATAATCCCATACGGCCCTGATATTACTCAAGTCAGGTTTATTTTAGTTGGGGCAAAAACAGGTTTCGATCAATAGCAGATATTTCAGCTGCCTACTAATATGTAACAAGGCTCTTGCTATAGGGATTATACTCAGGTAAGGTTCGCCAGAGACCGGCGTTGCGCAAAAAAGCGGAAGTCTACAATACCACAAAGGCATTTCTCGTCCGAGAACAATTACGTCCTTAACTCCTCATACAAATACTCTATCATAATCCCTGTCTGCTGTGAGCTTCAAGGTTTTCCACCGCAGGAGCCAACGGAACGCGATTCTTCCCCGCCAACGACAAAAACGAATTATTCTAGGAAAGAACAACAAGCGACTCAGCTCTCGGCCCTGTATCAATCTGTTATTATAGAAGAATTGCTATTACAAGTATCAACACAACTACCTAGTGCTACTATGGAGCAGACATGCATCCAATTCTCGGCGCTGCCCGCAACCTACTGTATTAGAGACCCAGAGCCGCCGGAACAGCCACCACTTAATTATTACTCGTACTGCAGATAACCCAGCTTGCAAGGCCGGGGATAAAATAATGGCATGATACGGTGTGTGCAGTAACTAAAATTCCGGCTGCAGTGGTACGCCCGAGAAACGTGACCGGGGAGGGTCGCAATATCCCCCCTCTTGCATTAATGTTGTTGAATGACAAGTTGTTGAATGAGGTGCTGTAGAAGTACGAGCTTGGCGACAAAAGAAACCGACCCCCGAGCTAACGAACAATGAACATCCAACCACAACCAATGCTATCATTACATAACAAGAAGTGATAGAATTATGAAATAAAATAGAGTAGAGAGTAGAGATAGTGAGAGTTAATTTATAGAAGCACTGAAAGAACGATTTCGGGCGGGAGGGAAAGTAGGGAAGGTCGGAAAATGCTAAAGATGAGAAGAAAAAAGGAGGAAAGAAAATAAAAGAAAAAAAGAAAATCAATCGCAAATCGCAAATCTGAATACAGCACGGTCCTTTGACTGCACTCACTCGTTGGTTTTCGTAATCGCAAGTTCGTATTTCGTTCGTCTCGTGTCGCTATGATGTAAAATCTGCAAAGTACAAGAACAAAAGAAAAAAACTATCTCCCCCAAATCCTTCCCACAAAACAAACCCTACAACAGCAAAACCCTACAAACCAGGTTTTTATCCTCACAGCACCAGCTAGTTTACATGCCATCATGCTCTCTGAATTCCACAATTCGCTCAGGCATGCTATCAATATATTGGTTGTAGTCCTGCGGCTGTATCCTGTCCCACTCACCTTGGACCATCTTCCTCATTTCATGAATCGTTCTGGGAAAGTGAGGTCTAGCTTAGATGCATTGCTTCATAACTTCACAAACATTTTTGATTGGATTAAGATCAGGTGACTGTGCTGGCCATTTATAGCTAGGAATACCTAAATCCTTCTTAGACTCTTTCAACAGCTGTTTGACCCCATGGCATCGTGCCGCATCCTCAACATATTGACCCTCAGCTGATACTATAGAGTATCCACTTTCTCCCTAAAATGCAGGTCCCACTACTGGTATTAATATTACTGGTAGATAACTCAAGACTCGGTGGAGTATATCCAGGGATACTTGGTATTTGATAACAGAATAATGTCAGGAAGGCTTCATAATAGTAGTACAAGGTAATAATTGAATAGTAATATAACTTGTTATATTGATAAGATCTCTTCTCCATTGCTGGTTGTCATAATAGTCAGAGAGGAACTCCTATATTTATATCCTGCATGAGTTTCCACAGCTGGTATATCTAATCCTTATACTGGCTATGTATCTCCCTAACAACCACTCAACCAATCCCTTATCCTGTTAAAGTGCAAACACTCCTAGACCCTGAATTTATTTTGCCACTTGGTCTTCAGGCTAAGATTAACTTTATCTGCCTGAGTGTGTCCTAGACTCCGCCAATCGAAACCTACCAACACTCTTGCTATATGAACAAGGTCTGAATTATGCTGTCTTATTGCAAATCCTTCCAGTCATTTCTTTGAATTGAAGTGATCAGTTTTAATATCAAACATTGGTGACCAACATATAGGCATGACTGTGTTGTCTTTACAGGAGTCGGTAGTCTTAGTGCTCCATTGCTTCTATGATTGCCTAACAAGAATCTCCTTGCAGCTACATCTTCTTAACTCTTGTCTGAGTAAATGTGTGCTTGCATCTGTGCAGTTAGGTGATAGGATTGACCTAATTGGCTCATAAATTCTTATTCAACTGACCAATTTTGTTCCTTTGACTTTCCTCGTGTAGGTGAGAGTCTATTCTATTGGAATAGACAAATGCCCTCAGTCAGCTCTTTTGACAGGTCATGCAAGAGATAGGAGAACCTAGGACCCTTATACACATGGACCTATTACGAGCTCCCTCCTTGAGAAGTTCGTTTCAAATCTCTGTGCTCCTGTAACTTGTACTATTCTTTCTTGAACTTGATATAGTAAGATAAATAACCTTATGCATTTGCTTGTCCACAGCAGGAAAATCTTTCTATATTATTCCACCTCAGCCCTATTTGGTATCGCCAGATTTTCCTTATAGAAACTTTCCACAATTTCTTGAGCATGTTCCATACTCTCCAGTGGTTCCCAAGTGTTCTCATCATCAGAACATGCTTTCTACTTAACAAATATCTCAGTTGGCATATCTGAACATTTTCTCCTTGAACTCTGCTAGTATAAGAGATAATTTCACTCTTAGCTATTTTCTCTACCTCCCATTCTAAATCTTCTTTATTTTTCTCAGGGACTCCAGGAGGTTGCTCTCTGCTTGCTCGTGACGATGTCCAGTAGGGTTTCGATAATGATATCTGAAATACTGAATGTATGTGCCAACGACTGGAAATCTTCTGTTTGTAGGATAGGGGACCTCTGTTTTCTACCAATTTAAAAGATATATATAGTAGTTTTAGGCTTGGTTTTTTCAAAGGTCTTTTGGATCAGATATTTCTACCATTTAGTATGATGACTTTATTACCAACTTTATTATCCGGTTGCTCTGTTGCCTTCCTATCGTTCTATTTCCTTAAGGCTTCTCTTGTTCATTTAAGTGTTTCTCCTCTCTTCTGGTATATTGTCTTCATTCAGTGTGTGGAGATGGTAGCTCCTGGATTTTATGCTTCTCGTTACTTAATGTATTATGTTTGTAGATGAAACTTATAATTTATATAGAAGGGTGATATCTTATGTGCATAGGTAGCTGAGTTGCTGTAAGCATGTTCTGGGAATAGTAGTAGTTGGTACCAGTCATCCTGATCATAGTTGACAAAGTTTTGTAAGTAACCTTCCAGTACATGGTTGGTTCTTTCAGGTTGACTGTCAATTTGTAGGTGTTATACCGTTGATATTGTTTGTTTTATTTCTTGTGGTTTGCACCATAATTCCCAGAATTCTTCTAAGAATTTTATATCCTTGTCCAATATTATTTCAGTAGAAAGTTTATGAAGTTTCCAAACTTCTTGTGGAAAATCTTTAGCAACATCCTTCGCAGTTGCATTTTCTGATAGTCCAATAAAATGAGCCATCTTTGTGAACTGGTCTACTGTCACCATTATTTAAATCCTTGTAACTCCTGTAAGCAGGTGATCAAATCAGTAGATATGGAAGCCCATACTGCATATGGACCTTGAAGAGGTTGTAGCAACCTGTACCTAGCATGTCAAGGGGAATTTTGATGTTGACATTTATCACCGGACTGCATACGATTATTAATCTAGGCTGTCAGATCTTTCTAGTAGAAATCTCCAGCAAGAACCTTTATGGGATTATCTTCCCCAAAATGTTAGGCTACCTTAGAGATGTGATATTCTTTGACAATTAATGTTTGTATTTCCTCCTCGTTGGGTATATAAAGACAATTGTTATAATACAGAAATTCCACAATAAGTTGTAATTGTTTGGTGGTAGTCTTCCATTCTCTGTGAGTTTTGTCAATTCCACTTTTCTACTTTTCCATCCATCATGGCATTCCGTGGCCTTAAGTACTTGGCTAAGACATTCCGTCATGAATATTTTTATGTTGAGTTTTGCAATTGTTGCATTGAACATTAGGACCTTTTCTAGAAATTGATAACACTGGTTTTCTTCATCTATTTCATCAAATTATTTGTTTATGTTTGCATCTGCTTGCAAAACACATATTGTGGTGGTAGATATTTCTGTTTCTTGTATTCTTGTTGGGATCGTGTCTGTTCTTCCAAATCCTTGGTCTACTCATTCAGTTTGGTCCAATTCATCGACTTCAATCATCTCTTCTATATTGTCAATTTGTATAATGACTAGTTGCACAATTAGGTCGCCTAATTCTATATTGTAAGCAACTTCAATGTTGTTTCTCAGAAGTACCTTTAGCTTCGCAATATAATCTGCATCTATTACTACCGCTCTGACTTCAATTTCCATTTTTGCGCGCAAGTCTTCTCCTTGATACAATTCTCCAATAAGTTTTATTTGGAAGACTGATAGCAATTCCAGTATCAAAAAGTGCTGATCTGCCGGCTAGAAGTAGTGCATTGCATAAGATGTATACATTATGCTTTGCTGCCATTCCTGATCCTTTTGCTAGCAAGGTTGCATTTCTAGGCTTCTTTACAGGGCCCTATTTCTGAGGAGCTGGGACAAAATAAGATAGGTTATTTTGATCAACTGGGAAAAAAAAGTCATTCAAATGGGACCAAAACTGATAGAGCTAGATGGAATTGAAGTTGTCTAACTTCAGATAGCTCTATCTCATTTAGTATCAGTCCGATTTGGACAATTGTGTTTTTAATCTGCAGTGAATAACCTGCTCTTGACGTCCCTTTCGTCAGAAACAGGACCCGTAACGAACACTATGCATTTCTACTAAGTCTCTTAACTCAAATATTTCACAGTATTGTTGCTTCTTTATTGATCTCAATCCCTTCATTCCCCTCTAAGTATCCAAAAGGTAAGTATGTTGAAATTTTTGATTTGTTTCATATGTTTATTTTACTTTGATAATATTGCGTATTCTCGAACTTGATTAGTGTTATGGCTTTACCTATACCCTGAGAAAATTACTACAGCTGGGTCATATATGACATATATTTCATTGAATATTTCATGATAGCAATCATAATTATCCTATGTGTTTTCTTTATAGATTTCGCGATAATTCTCTGTCTTTATGCATACTTTCCTGTTCTTTCAACCGAGAATTATTTCTTTAGACTTATGGTTATGTCCCTCATACACTTTAGATTAAATCACAATATTTGAGATTTTCTTGCCAGATTCTCAGGGTCCAACACTGTTATACTTATACTTCTAACTATGTTTTCCCTCTTATTTCTTATAATATACAGAGTGTATGCAGAGGATGCAAACCTGTATATATAGGATCTACCGCCCACCTCACTTAGGAGAATTAAGAACAAGAATCTCTACCTATCTTCCTTCATACCAAATACCTCCCCGCTTAAACGTGCCTGCAATGCAATTTTAGTATCGCGACCGTATATTCTATGTAGCCAATTAAGATTGTACCATTCACATAATTCAATAAAGCAGATTTGATAATGTTTATGTTTCAAAATAGAGTGCTCCCTATGTACAGCTCCCTTCTCTGGACAGTACACGGGATATCTATTCCAAGTATCAGGCTATCCTCCTCTTGTGCCTCGTCAGTATATAATTTCGAAACTGTACCCTAGCTGTTACGGGTAACCTACTCACAACTCGGTAGAGTATGGTTAGGCGTTAAGGTGTTCGATAAGGGAGTGATGTCAGGAAGGCTTCGTAATAATAATCACTAATACTCAGTTCGCTAAAACAACTAAGAGTGTCAGTGTAGATAATAACTTGTTATATTGATAAGATCTCTTCTCCGTTGCTGTCTGTCTAATACGTGGGGAGGAACTCTTATACTTATATCCCGCGTGAGTTTCCGTGGCCAGTACATCTAATACCTATGCTAACTAAGTACTTCTGCAACTACTACTAGTCCATAGTCTTATCAATTGTGAGTGTCAAGACTTGTAGATGCTGAATACTTCCCCCCTTCTGGTCATTCGGCAATTATAACTCTGTCTTCCTGAGAGTTTGCAAGACTCCGCCAGTCGGAAGTTAATGATGTCTTTGGAAAATGAACTTAGTCTGAATATGCCGCCCAAATGCGAACATACCAGTCGTTCCTTTGTCATTGAGTTGATCAATCTCAATATCAGACACTAGTGACAACGTAAAGGCAAGACTCCATTATCTTCACGCAGAGTCGGTAGGCTTAGTGCTTCATCACTTCTTGATTTGCCTAGCGAGAAGTTCTTGCAGCTATGTCTCCTTGACTCTCGTCCATTGGTTGTAGACCAATGACTATTTGTAGTCGGTTTACACAAAGTGCCATATCATAATATCATTCTGTTGGATTTTCTGTTCTTTCTGGTCCCTTTTGTATTGCAAACTAGATTCCAGTTGTATGAACAGAGCTCACCACCCCTCTCATATATCCTGCAAACAGCTTCCGGCTGGACGGATGGCGACGACGTATATGGTCTTACTGTGAAGCTGCCAATTCCGCGATTTTGGCTGGTAACTAGCTACTTCACATTGTGCTGCTGGCGACGCCCAGGCCCTCCATTGGGGCCAGATGGGGGTGTTGGAACTCCATATACCTAACACGAGCTCCCTCCTCCGCAAGTTCAACTCAAATCTTTTCTTATTCCTAATTCCTTATTCTTTCTAGAACTCAGTATCGTAGGGTAAAAAAGCTTCCTCGTTTGCTTGGCCACAGCAGGAAAACTTTTCCGAACTATTCTACTTCTGCCCTACGTGGCATTTCCGGGTTTTCTCTGTGAAAACTCTCTCCAAGCTCTTGAACATGTCCTATGCCTTCTGGTGGCTCCCTAGTGTTCTCGTCTTCAGGAGAACATTTCCATTTCACCAATTATCTCAGTTTGCGCATTCGTACTTTACGCCCGTGAACCCTTTCAATGTATGAGATTATTTCATTCTTCACTATTTATTCAACCTCACATTCCAACTCTCCTTTGATCTCTTCAAGGGCTCTTCGGGGTTGTTTGCATTCTGCGCAAATAGATGTTCGATATGCCTCCAGTAGCGATACGTGAAATACAGGGTGAATGTGCCAGCGGTCGGATACACTAAGTTTGTAAGACGTGTGTCCTCTTTTTCGTCAGGACTTCAAATGGTCCATGAATCTTAGGGCTTAGCTTTTTGGATGGTCTCTTGGAAGGGATGTTTTTTGCATTTAACTTCACCTTGTCGCCGATTTTTATATCTGGCTGTTCCAGTGCCTTTCTGTTGTAGTATTTCCTCATGGCTTTCTAAGTACGTTCCAACGTTTCTGCTGCTTTCTGCTGTATCGTCTTCATCCACTGGCCGTACATCATTGCTCTAAGATTTTTAGCTTCTCTTTCTTTCATCCATTCTGTTTGTGGGTGGAACCCGTAGTTTGCATAGAATGGTGACATTTTATATGTGTTTGTGGCGAAGTTGTTATAAGCATGTTCTGCTAGGGGGAGTAGTTGATACCAATCGTCTTGATCGTAATTGACAAAGTTCCGCGGGTAACCTTCCAGTACTTCGTTGGTTCCTTCAGTTTGTCCATCGGTTTGTGGGTGGTATGCAGTTGACATTTTTCGTTTTATTCCTAATAGCTTGCAGAAGGATTCCCAAAACTCTTTGGAAAACTTCGCGTCCATATCCGATACTATTCCACTTGGTAGCCCATGCACTTTCTATACTTCTTATAGGAAAACCTTTCACACGTCATTAGCAGTTGCATTCTTGTGTAATCTGATGAAATGAGCCATCTTGGTGAATTGATCCACGACGACTATAATCAGTATGTGTCCTTGCGATTCCGGTAGATGGGTGATGAAGTCGGTAGAGATTGATGCCTATGCTGCATAAGGAACTTGCGATGGTTGCAACAGCCCGTACCTGGCGTGTCGTAGGGATTTGTTTTGTTGACATTCGTCGCATGACCTTACATAATCATTTATCCATCCAACCAAACCCTTCCACTAGAAATCCCTAGTGACTATTTCTTGGGTTTTTTCTTGGCTGAAATGTCCTGCCACTTCAGAATCATGGCAACCTCTCGCGATTACGGTTCGCAGTTCTTCGTTATTGGGTATGTAGAGTCAGTTTTTGTAGTAGAGGAAACTTTCGATTCTTTTCCATTGTTTTGTTAATGCTCTCCCTTCTGGTTCCAAGACTTGCAACTCTCCTTTTCATTCGTTCCACTCCTCGCCTTGCTCAGCAGTAACTAAGACTTGGTCCAGAAATTTGGTCGCAAACACCTTCATTTCCACCCGTGCTACAGTGGAGTTTGACATTAAGACTCTCTCTTGTCCTAACTGAGGATTGTGTTGTTTGTCCCATTTGTCGAGATATGGGTTAATTTCGGCATTCGCTTGCAGTATACTTTTTGTGGGCATTGATGTTTCTGTTGTAAGTATTCGAGTCGCAATGAAATCACTACTTCCGAACCCTTTGCCCGTGCACTGTGTCAGATCTAATTCTTTGACCTCCATTATTTTGGAGTTGTCGATTTGAGTTACTATCAGTTGTGCTATGCCGTCCCCTTTGCGTACTACATAGTCCTCAAAGCTATGGTTCCGCAACAGTGCCTTGAGTTCACCTGTATAGTCCGCATCGATACCTCCTGCACCAACCTCGACTCTGTTTGTACTCCCTAGACCACTGCGAGACACAATTCTACCTTACATTTCTAGTGGTAGACTGACCGCTATGCCTGTATGTATCAGTAACTGTCCTTTTGCAGGGAGTAGTACATCGTTAAGAGCGTAGAGGTCGTGGCCAGCCGCCATTCGTGACTCTTTTGTCGGTATTGTGGCTGTTTTACTCAACTCTTTTAATCGGTATGTTGTGCAGCGTTGCTGGTTCTTTTTCTTTTTCTATTCATTCATCTTCGTCGTTCTCAATTGAAGTCCAAGAGATTTGAAAATGTTCAGGTTTCATAATATATTGCTCGCTATGCGCAGCTCCCTCCTCTAGAAAGTACTCCGGCCATCTACTTAAGGCCTCAGGTTTTCCTTCTCTTGAACTAGGTCGGTGAACGATGTTAAAGTTCTATTCTGCTAATGCTTGTGCCTAACAGATCTGTCGTCCATTCTATTTCTTTGTGGTAAGGAAATGCAGCAGGTTTTGGTGGTCCATGTAAACTGTAACTGGTTTCTCAGTTCCCAAAACTTAATGTCTCCATTCTTTAAATGCTTCCAATATTACTAATAATTCCTTATCCTGGATTTCGTAGTTTCGTTCTGCACAATTCAATTTCTGCGAATGAAATGCTATCGGATGTAATTTCTTGTCTTGGAATTGTGACAAGACAAAACCAAGGGCGAAATCGCGAGCATCCATTTCCGCTACTGTGTCTAATCCTGGGTGAAAATGGTAAAAGAATAGGTAACGTAACAAATTTTTCTTTTAAAATTTCTGAAGCCTTGTTCTGTTCAGGGCCCCAGCAAAAGTCTTTGAGGTCGCCTTTGAGGGTTTCCATAATTGGCTTGGATATCGCAGAGAAATATTCAATAAAACGTCAGTAAAAGTTTGCGAATGCTATGAAAATTTGGACTTCCTTAACTGGGTTTGGCGGCTTCTATTCCCTCATGGACTTGACTTTTCTTTTACTTATTTCTACGCCTTTGGTGTTAACAATGTAACTGAGAAATTCCACTTCTGTGACATGGAATATTGACTTTTCCAAGTTTATCACTAGCTGGTTGTCCTTTAGTTTCTGCAAAATCTTTTTCACCAATTGAATATGGTTCTTTTTGTTCTCGGAATATATCAGAATGTCTTCTAAGAATATGACCACTCCTGGAGCTAAAAATTCGCGCAGTATTTCGTTCATCATTGGTTGAAAAGTAGCAGGCGTGTTAAGTAATCCAAAAGGCATTATCCTGTAATCGTAATGTCCATAACGGCAACAGAAAGCTATCTTCCATTCATCACCTTCGGCCATTCGTACCAAGTAATATCTTTTCTTGAGGTCGATTTTTGAAAAAATCTGGGATCCATCTACTTGGTCCCTGAGTTCCCTCATGATAGGTATTGGATACCTATCTGCGATTGTGACCGAGTTTAAATCTCAGTAGTCAACTACTAATCGTAGCTTACCATCCGTCTTTGGTACGAAAAGAATAGGACCGCCAGCTGGTGATTTGCTTAGTCAAATCCTCCCTTGTTGAACGAGTTCGTCAAAATACTTTCTAAGCCCTTTTTGTTGCAATGCCAACAATGGGTAAATAGGCCCCCAAGGAGGTTCTTCTCCTTCTTTGATTCTAATGGCGTGATCCCATTTTCGCGGCGGGAGCATTTGTGTCGCCACTTTATTGTTGAATAATTGAACATACACCTGATAGTGTTCTGGCACTTTGTGTAGGATGTTTTCGACTGGTTTGTCCTTGCACCGTATAGGTCCAATAACTCTGGTCCTATTGTCGAAGACTACTGTCTCCTCATATTCCCACATATCCCTTAGTCATTCATCCACTACGTGATTCAAACATAAGTTTTCTGGAAAACATCATTCTCCTGGATTCCCAATATTTGTCATGTGGTGTTCCTTACACCACTTAAAAGGAATGGTAAGGACATAGGTTCCCGCATTTGCAATTTCGCAAGAAATCTTTTATTGGTAAGAGTTTGTTCGGATTGTCAATAAGGGTGAACAAGTAAGGTGCTTTCCGCCACTTTTGGTAGCTGAACCATCAAAACCCAAAATTTCAGTAGGATTTTGCCTCGTTTTGTAGGGAATATCATATTCTCGTATGGGACGATCGTTGATCAGGAATATGTTGGATCCAGAATCTAATATCATGCGAACCTGGATCCGTTTCCCTTCCGTTTCGATGTAAGCTGTGCCTTCCAGGCAATCATATCTTTGCGGCCGCAGTATTCTTGCCTTCTTGCGTACTTTGATAAATGTATTGGTTTTTCGCTTTTGTAATATTTTGTGGATGTTTGAGACCATGCCCGCATAGTTTCGGTCAATTAGACCTCCTCATCCAAACTAATTCCGTCAGCACTTTCTTAAGAGAGCAATTTTAACCTGGTCTTTTGGTGTTTCACCAACACACGAGGAGAGAGCGAGCAGTTCTTGGGTTGCATGCCCTTGTCTCCATCAACAATTTCATATTCTAGGTCATCAGGCAGCCCACTACTAGGGGTCTTTACCCCTTGCCGCAGGGTTCCATCACATCCTGCTTCTACAACCTGCAGGTCCTTGCTAGGGGGTATCCACGATCATCCAGATAGGTACATAGTATTACCATCATGTTCATAGGGCTGGCCGATTACCATGTTCTATCCCTCCCGCGCTTGTTCTACACCCTCATGTCATGAGATCATATCTGTCACAGAATTCATATATTGGTACTTGCTAATCAATTCGAAACTGTATCTTGAGAAGTGGGTCTAGAGCCTTGTCTCTAGTGCATCCGGTATTGGCTGGCAAGATGAAAGCTCCAGAGCGAAGTATGCCTCGTCAATCTCTAGGGTTATCTCTCTCGCCCCTACTGACCGCCAGGCATAAACAATTCCAACACCCCCCTCTGGCCCCGATGTAGGGCCTGGACATCGCCTGCAGTACGGTGGGAAGTTGCTAGTTATCAGCAAAAATCGCGAAACTGGCAGCTTCCCCGTAACGAAGTATACGTCGTCGCCCTCTGTCCAACCGGAAGCTGTTTGCCGGATATATGACAGGGGTAGTGTGTACTGCTTATATAGCCTGAATCTAGTTTATGACACAAATGATATCTGTGAGCAGAAAAGCCTACAAAATCAGAAAACAATAATGCTTCACGTTGACCAACTCCAAATAGTCATAGGTCTGCAAGGACGGACGGGAGTTAAGGAGACGTAGCTGCAAGTCCATTCTCACTCGGCAAATCAAAGAAGCGATGGAGCACTAAGCCTACCAACTCTAAGTAATGATAATGCAGTCATGCCTCTGTGTTGTCACCATTGTCTCATATTGAGACTGATCACCTTAGTAACAGAGGAACGACTGGTATGTTCGCAAACTAGGCGGCATAGTCAGACTAAGTTCATATGGCACAGGCATCATTTATTTCCGCCTGGCGGAGTCCCACACATACTCAGGAATGCGAAGTACTATTAGCCGCATGACCAGAAGCAGGGAATAATTCCGGGTCTACAAGTGTTCACACTTAGGATTGATAAGACGAAAGACAAGTAGTTGTTGCGGTGGTACTTGGTTAGTATAGGTATTAGATGTACTGGCTGCAGTAACTCACGCGGGATATAAATATAAGAGTTCCTCCACAGTTATTAGATAGAGAGCAACGGAGAAGAGATCTTATCAATATAGCAAGTTATTATCTACACTTCATACTCTTAGTAGTTTTAGCGAAAACGAGTATTAGCGATTGAACCACGACACCTTCCTGACACTACTCCATTATCGAACACTTAAAGACGCTTAATCTTACTCTACTGAGCTCTGAGTTGGTTACCAGTAACACTGACTCTCCCTGGTATGATATCTTCTGATTTCGTTTTTAATACCAAGTTGGTCCTTATCCGAGACCCTTGGGTTTCTGGAGCACATGTCTGACTACTATCAAATACTATCCCCGGTTGATGTGTCGGGGGTCCTTGCCACCGGTGGCTGGGAGAGCGATTCCTCGCATTTGTTTCTTCAATTCTGATAGACATGCGTACCTCTTTAGTACCAGTCGTATAGAATACCCAATCACTGTCGCCGCCGGTGCTAAATTCCCTTAATCCTCCCTTTTATGATCCGTGTGTTTTTCTCATACCCTGGTAGGCCTTTCTACTCATGCAACTTGTGCTTGTGGTGGGGGCGGTTGGTTTCCATTTACTAGATTTACTCCAGGGCGTCCCTTATTACGTTGGGGGTTGTTTCAATCCTCCTCGCAGGTCCTCTCCCAAGGAGACCATTGAACTGCAGCTACTACTGCATCTCTCCGACAAGTTTTCTATTTATGGTTTGTCAGACCGCGTTGTGTACACCCCACATCCTGTTTCCTAGCGTCAGTGAGGGTTTGAGGATTGCCCTTGTGTATATCTTCCCATTCTGAAGGTTTCTTTGCCTTGTCGACTTTGTTCGACGTTGAGGTACTACCTTCTTCTCTGGCTGCCTTACGCGCTGCTCTTTCCGCTTTTATATACTGCTTGCGTTTTTTGGTAGGTTTTGGTCCTCCCATTTCATTGTCACAGTCTCTTCGCTTGGTCGTTTTGGCTTTGCCTTCTCCAGTAGAGATTCGTTGATCCAATTTCCATTCTTCATATCGTTCCCCACATTCTCTCAATGCTCCCAGCCATTCTTCATCGAGATCATACTTTTTTAAGGACAGTCTTTCGAATATTTGCAGTGGGACTTTTGCTTCAAACTTTTTTCGCCATGTGATACCGTTTAATTGCACTTTGATATTAAGGTTCTCCATTTTTCATAAGTGGGTAGAAATCTTTCCCTCGTATTTAACCTTATTTATATCTTGGAGCGCTTCTCGGTCTTCGGTAGTACTGGCGTAATGGTTTGTAGTTTCTTGGCAGAAGGGTTTCCAATGAATGAGCCCTTCTACCTTTTTATAGCCCAATTGTCCCCTCATGGCACCACGATACCAACTTGTGAAATGCGCAAGGTTCTCCTCTTTGGTCCGACTTATTGCATATAATATTCTATGCATATCTTTTTCCCAATGTTGGGGGTTTCGCCAAACATAATCTTCACATTGCAGTAGCCAAGTCTTCACATTTTCGTAATCTTTCACCTCGAATATAGGTGGTTGAGTGGCGTCTTTCCTTGTTGCGCCGGCCAGCCCTTTGCTTACTTCATCTATGAGCAGTTGCATTCGTTCAATGTCCTGATCTTCCTTGGGTGTCAAACGCCAACTTGCCCCTTCTTGCCTGCTTTTCTACTTTAGTTCATTTTTGTCAGGGTCACCGTATCTTTCATTGTCAGAAGAATTACTTAATGAACTATCATCATCATCATCGTCGTCGTCGGGATGTCCGGGTCTGTCTCTTGGTCCATCAAATGGTCCTTTTCCGTTACCACTTGGTCCTGCAGCTCTTTCTTGTCCTTCAGTAGCCTTTCCCTTTCCTTTCTGATTCTCTCGAGAGTATTGGCTTTGCTTGGGTGCAGGGTTTTTGTAGGGGTCCCCATCTCCTCCGTCGGCATTTGCTGGTCGTTGGTTGACTTGAGCTGTCAAGTTTTCCAACCCTTCCATAAATTCGCGGATTTGCTCGTCCTTTTTTGTCTTTTTTTTTTTCCCTCAGTTTTTCATTTGATTTAAGCGGTACAAAGAAGGAATGTGCAGCTCGCACTATGAATCCTCAAATTCCCCCACCTAGGCCAGGCTCTCCCGAGCTGTCAGAAAACCCTCAAGTGGTATAAAAACTAACCCCTGAACGCCACCTCTCCCCGGTCATGAACCAACAAACCGCCACAACAACGCCCTGAAATCCAAAAGAAACAACCCGACAGTGAACCCTTAAAACTCTCAAATGAAAAACAACCCCCCAGATCCAACCCTAGCTGCCTCCACGCCCTTGAACCAGAACTAGCGAGAACTAAGGGCCCCGGATGTACCGAAAAGGAGGTGCCAGGGGAAGGCAAGAGAGTAGTAGACCAATACAGGCGGCAGAGGTGTGTGGCAGGTCGAATCAGGGACCCCAGCCCTCTTGGCAAGCAAGATGAGCGGCCGTATGATGCCAGCGGGGTGTGAAAAGAGGCAGTAGGGTGCCAGCTGGTAGCAGTTGTTTAGGGTGCAAGCCAGGTGGAGGAGGAAGGTAGTAGGGTACCAGCCAGAGGATTCCAACGCCAGGCGGGCCGGTGAAGGGAGGGAGAAACTGTATAGAAGAGACGGAACCAAGGTGGAGGAGGAGGGGGGGCAGTAGGGTGCCAGCCGATCCCATGGGGAAGAGGAGAGAAGGGGTAGACCCAGGGGTGATCCAACTATCAGAAACGTGTTCGTCTCCTGCTAGGCGGTTCCCAATCACCCTCACACATCCAGGATTATTACCGCTTCTCCGATGTAGTCCCTTTATTCTCTGAGAGGAAGTGTCACTAAGTGGGAGGGATACCACCACCAAGATGTGTGAAGGGAAGGGAAGTGGCGAAGGCGACCGTGGCATGTTGGAAAAACCCCGAGGGGATTCCCAGGTTTCGGCTTACCGCAAACTGTATTCCCAGAAGTCTGAAGAAACAAGAATGAGTATACCCGACCGTGCAAGTGTTAAGCGAGGAGCCAAATCAAAAGCGGGGAAGTGAGGTGAAACAACATCCTGAGATGTTGAGATGGGGTAGGAGGAGCGGTCTTGAGAGTAGACCTCAAGAGAAAACAGTAAAGATGATGCCCGAAGGCAGGGAGGTGATAAAAGTGATGGCCAGCACCCCTCAAGAGGGAGGGTGCTGGACCCGAAAAGTGGTGATAGTTTCTCTGGTGTTGAGTCGTTCCCAATTAGGAAGTAAATTTCAATGACCGGAGTTGTAACGAAGACGGAGGATGAAGGGGATTTGCGCGTCCTTGCCAGCGTCAAACTGTCTGTTGACACTCTGATTTCTCGCTATTTGTTCTTCTCTGTCCACATTTACCTCCATTTCTGCTGCTAGCTCCCTTACTGGTTCATCTTAGTGTGACTGTGGGGTTTATACTTCTTGTTCCAATATGAGGTCTCGGGCGAAGGATTGAGCATCAGTCGTACCTATGTTGGTATACAAATGTTTACTGACTTCTTGCTGTCGTTCCTGTTGTTGTCGAAGCCTTTCAGCCTCCGCTTCCCTGCTCAATGCTGCTAATTCTCATGCAGAACCAAGTGCTGTGGTAACCCTCGTGAGGGCTCTATGAATATTTTCTAGTTCTTCGTCCACTGGCACTTCTCCTTCCTTCATTCGTGTTCTAACACTTTCTAGGTCTCCCACTAAGCGTTATTGAGTGTTGGACAGAGAATTGAACACGATATATTGTCGGTCCTGCGTTTCCTTTGCCGTCCGGTCAATAAGCCCTATTACAGAGTCTAGCTCTGTTAAGAAATCTCTCGCTGTCCTTCGGGCCTTAGCGTGAGGTCCCTGGAGTGGAGTGGAATATGTCTCGAGGAACCCGAGTGATGGTTTCACTAATCCTGCTGGCGTTGGCTGTAACAACCCCATCATTGTGGAGTGTGATCTCCTTTTATCGACCCTTGAGGAAGGGCGTACCACTGGTGTTCCACTTTGACATGGAACATAAATCTAAGGAACAAACTGTGGTTCCGAAGCCGTAGTTAAAACTTGGTCGACTTCTTCGTCGTCTATGCTACCTGCCATGGGGTCATCCTCTCCTACTAACCTTAATGCCATGTCTTCACTAGTCTCAGGGCCTGGGTTTGAACCTTATATTTCGCGGTAAAATAAGAATCTTTCAGTTGTCCACCCGTTTTTAACAGTTGTATCCTATAGGAGCCTAACTGTGGAAGGGTCTATTCCTCTGTCTTTGATACCTTGGTGTATTCGTCATTGGTGAAACCGTAATTTTTCCACAAAGTGTTTTTTACCACCAGCGTGGGGCCCTTTTGACCAATGGGGCTGGGGTATTGCTGTAGTTTAGGACGAATTCCCCTTGAGAATGTCTCCAGATGTGTTCGTTCTGTGACTGTCTGGCATGGTGTGTCCTTCCTTGTTCCTTGTTCTTGGAACTTCTGGTTCTGAGTTTGACTATTGTTTTTTCGCTAGCGCAAGCTGGTGTAATGCTATCCTGTGTATCAGATTCGAAATCATCGTACTCGTCCTCACCCTTAGGGGTCGTTAAATACCCTGGACGTGGTTCAGGTAATGCTTGTGCAGCTGGCGTCTTCTTCAAGATAAAGAACAAATAGTAACACAGGGTAATAGCCAGTATTGTCATGATCATTTGACACCGTTGTGTAGATCGTACCTCCATGACTGAGAGAGTATCAATAGACAGTTACGGGTAACCAACTCAGAGCTCGGAAGAGTATGGTTAAGCGTTAATGTGTTTGATAACGGAGTGATGTCGGGAAGACTTCGTAATAATAATCGCTAATACTCAGTTCGCTTAAACTACTAAGAGTATCCATGTAGATAATAACTTGTTATATTGATAAGATCTCTTCTCTGTTGCTCTCTGTCTAACAGCTTGGCAGGAACTCTTATGTTTATATCCCGCGTGAGTTTCCGCAGCCAGTACATCTAATACCTATGCTAACTAAGTACGTCTGCAACAACTACTAGTCCTTCGTCTTATCAATCCTGAGTGCGAATACTCATAGACCCTTAATACTTCCCAGTTTCTGGTCATTCGACTATTATAACTTCATATTCCTGAGGGTGTGCAGGACTCCACCAGTCGGAAGTTAATGATGTCTTTACGATATGAACTTAGTCCGAATATGCCGCCCAAATGCGACCATACCAGTCGTTCCTTTTTCATTGAGGTAATCAGTCTCAGTATCTGACACCAGTAACAACACCAAGGCATGACTGCATTATCTTCACGAAGAGTCGGTAGGCTTAGTAATCCATCGCTTCTTGATTGGCCTAGTGAGATGTTCTTGCAGCTACATCTCCTTGACTCTCATCTGTTGGTTGTAGATGAATGACTATTTGTAGTCTGTCAACATGAAGAGCCATATCATAATATCATTATGTAGGATTTTCTGTTCGTTCTGGTATCTTTTGTATTATATACTAGATTCCAGTTGTATGAACAGAGCTCCCTACCCCTCTCATATATCCTGCGAACAGCTTCTGGTTGGACGGACGGCGACAACGTACACCGTGTTATGGCGAAGCTGCCAGTTCCGCGATTTTTGCTGGTAACTAGTAACTTCACACTGTGCTGCAGACGACGCCCAGGCCCTACATCGCGGCCAGAGGGGGGTGTTGGAACTCCATATGCCTAATACTGGCAAGCTTTGAGCCTAGTAGATTTATCTTCTGCTACATTTTTTAGTGGTAAGAAAATGTTGTTGATTTTTATGATATGTATAAACTGTAACTGTTTTTTCAGTTCCTAGAAGGTAGTGTCGCCGTTCTTTAAATGTTTCCATTATGGCTAGTAATTCCTGACTTTCATAATTCCCTTCTGCAGGATTTAGTTTTCACGAATAGAAAGCTACAGGATGTAGCAGTTTTACTTAGAATTGTATCTGGATACAACTTAATGCAAAATTGCTAGTATCAGTTTCTACCTCCATCTCCAGTCCCAGAATGATATGACAAAGTATGAGGGCTGTAACAAGTCATTCTATGAGCACTTCAAGAGCTGCATTTTTGTTTAGTCCCCTTTTCAAAATTTCCAGGATCTTCCTTCAAAGTTTCTGTAATTGGGTTCCAGATTGTAGAAAGGTTCTCTTTGAAATAGTGGCAAAGATTTGCATATCTAATGCAGATTTGGACTTCCTCGACTGAATTTATTACTTTCCATTCTCTGATGGATTTTATGTCTCTTTCACTCATTTCCATCCCCTTAGTGTTAGCAATATATCCCACAAATTCAATCTTAGTTGTATGAAGAACAGATCTCTCCACATCGACAGCTACTTGATTTTCTGTTAGCCAATGTTGTCTGGTTCCGGAAGGCTACCCTCAATCCTAATGTTCTAACAAAAAGTCTAACAATTTTGACCGCAACAGCAACCATAATACCATTCAAATTTGCTACCCTCTCTCTCAAATTCCGGAACCTAGACTCCTAAATATATATAAAAATATCTGATAGGAAATAAAAATTTAAATTGTCTAAAATATGTATTTTGTAATCGCAGAAAATGTTTAAATCCACTTGTATGATACATTCAGAATTCGTTTTAAAATTCTGGATCAAATTTAATTAAAACCATAATATCATTTTCAAGTCAGTAACCTAGAATTAGATGATAAAGAACCTAAGAAAAGAATATATTCTTTGCCTATAATACATAAAATTGAGAATCTGCAATCTGTCTATGAGATGCATAACGAGTATTGACATGTCTTTTAAAATCTTCAAAACCATATCTTATATTATTCCAATAAGCATTCATCATGCGAATTGTCTACTGATATTATTTTCAAATAAGAATATTTGGAACCAATGCTTCTGGTACTGTTCTAACTAAGGGGGAAACAAAATATTCACAATGTGCTCTTGTATACACTTTTGCTCTGCCCCAGAAATATTCAATAAAGTTAGGTACACAGTAGAAGACAGGATAAAAGATAACCTGATATCCTGCCGCCTCTAATGTTTTCTGCAATTGGCACTTCTGTGCCTTAAAGTCTGGCTGTAAAGAGAGAAGAGCTCTAGCACAACAATTGAAATTTGTTGCATTTTTACAAGCAGGATTTAGCTTGGATTTACCTTCTACCTTGTTTGGAATTGAGCATTGAGGTAGGAATCTTTACCCTTCTGGCTACAACTCACGCTTCTGTAAGAGAGTATGTAATCCCTTTGAGCGCCCATCTGGTAACATTATATACTGTTTATGTACAATGTTTAGATTATAAGAAAGTGTAAAATAACCATCTCATATTGGGACCATGTTCTTTCCCCCTGGAGTCAAGTTCATATTACCTACTTGGAGAGGATCAGAAATATACTTCTGATGAATCTTTGCATTATTAAATGCAAACAATCTTTAGCATCCTGGGAATGCTGTTTCAAATGCTGTAATACCTTTTTCTATAAGCTGCTTTAAGAGTAACTCTCTTGTTCACCAGATATCACCACTATACTTAAGAATTTTATAGATACTTCTATCATCTAATTATCCTACTAGTGTTAGGAAATCAGGCACATGAAGTCCCTGCCCATGATCCTTCTTTACCATTGGTATCCTTTCCTCATGTATCCAAATTTTCTTCCGTCCAGTATGTGAATTGAAAGTTCATTCATTACGTATAACAATGACTATTGGTTTAGTATTAAGTGCCATCTCTCCGGGAATTCTCCGAAGATTTTCTTCCCATTCTACCATCAATGGTTTGAGGGACTCCATACATAGTAGAAAAATATTATAATAATAAGCCTTCGCATCTTCTCTCTCACGTCCATCCTCGTACAAGTAAATTCTATTTTTAACCTCTTCCCAATTCCATCCTAGCTTTAAGAGCCATGCTTGTGCAGACCTACCTGATAATGCTTGCTTTATCTTTGGCTGTATACTTGCAATTGGAATATTTGCAAATTGACCATTTTCAGAAAAGGATCATTTGTCTGCACCAATGGTTTCACTCCAATAATTTGTTATAGCTTGTGCAAGTCCAGCAGAATCTATTGCTGCAAGATTATTTCCATACTTAGTATGATAATTTCATATTTACATCAAATGACATTAATTTACATAAATACCTTTACCAGTAAGAGACATAAACTCCTGCATTGCTAGTATTGTTCCCTTATCAGTATGCCAACTGGTTACTTTACTCTACTTTCCTTGGATTGATGTTGGTAATCTTCCAAAACGAATATAATCTATCTCTTGTTTCAAAATTCTTTTCATAAGCCATGACCCCATTCTACAAATTTTACTACTAGTAAGGCAAGATCTTTTTTTTATTTCTGAGGTGTAATAGATTCTGTTGGCTCTCTTTGAAGTTCAGCGGACTTTGACTGCTTTTCAGCTTTAAGCCATAACTTTAAAAACCTGTACAGCTAAGTATTACAATGTAAGTGGAGCTTTGCATTTTTGGACTCTTTAGAACATTGGAAGAACTTTATCCTCTTTCTGAGTCCCCTTAACACAGGAATTAGAATCTCCTTCTTGCTACAGGTAACCAACTGAGAGCTCGGTAGAGTATGGTTAAGCGTTAAGGTATTCAATAACAGAGTAATTTCAGGAAGACCTTTGTAATCATAATCGTAAATACTTGTTTCACTAGAACTACTAAGAGTATGAATTGTAGGTAATAACTTATTATATTGATAAGATCTCTTCTCTGTTACTGTCTAGTCTAATAGGTGGGGAGGAACTCTTATATTTATATCCCGTGTGAGTTTCCACAGCCGGTCCATCTAATACCTATAATTACTAAGTACCTCCACAGCAACTGCACGTCTTTCATCTTATCAATTCTCAGAGCGACACTTGTAGAACCTAAATGCTTTCCCTGCTTCTAGTCATTTGGCCATTATAACTTCGTGTTCCTGAGGGTGTGCAAGATTCCGCCAGTTGAAAGCTATCAATGCCTTTGACATATGAACTTAGTCTAAAATATGCTGTCCAAATACAAACATACCAGTCATTCCTCTGTTATTGAGATGATCAGTCTCAACATCAGACACTGGTAACAACAGAGAGGCATGACTGCATTGTCTTTACGTAGAGTTGGTAGGCTTAGTACTCCATCGCTTCTTTGATTTGCCTAGCAAGATGACCTTGCAGCAACCTCTTCTTAACTCTCGTCCATTCTTGCAGACCTGTAACTATTCATAGTCAGTTAACACGAAGCATATTTTATCTCTTACTTATTCTGTGGATTTTTCTATTCATCTAGGTACTCTATGTATAGTACACTGGATTCCAGTTGTATGAGCAGTGCTCACTACCCCTCTCATATATCATGGGAACAGCTTCTGGTTGAACAGACGGCGATGACGTATCCGGTGTTACGGAAAGGCCGCCAATTGTACGATTTTTGCTGGTAGCATGCAACTACGTACCAAGCTGCAGGCGACATTCTGGCCCTTTACAGGGGCCAGTGTGGGGTGTTGGAACTGCATATGCCTAACATTTCTTCATACCTTTTAGCGAACTACTAAACCATGGCTAAGCACTATAAGCTTGCTTACATAATTCACATCTATCATTATCCCATAGTATTATAATTAGTATTGTAAATCTAGAATATCAAAAATTGAGTTCTTACCTCATCATTTGCCAGCTGATCTATTTGTTGCTTAAGTCTTAATTCCTTCTTTTTGGCATAGCATCTACAATTGCACTCACTTTAAGAAAGTCGATCTTGCTTTACATATGCAGACTAGTGTTTGAGTCTTTAGCGGTATTGATGTGTTCTTTGGCAAGAGCAATATTCTTTTAACACTACTGGAGTTGCAGTAGACAATGGTCATAGTGTTATGTGAGAAGTTGCAAGAGGTGTCTGATTCTTCTTCAACCGATATTTTGTGATCTCTCCAGACTAGTCATTGGTGGAAGGTGTGGAACGGAATATGATGTATTATGTGTAGCTCTAAACTTGTATACTTGGTCTCTAGTTCTAGCACACTTGTATTGCTTTTGCTGCTCTATTAAATCTTCTGAATTATTCATAAATCTAACTTGATTTTAGTTCGAATATCTTGGTTTAAACAATCTACCTCGTTAGGAATTATGATTTTATTCATATATACTATGAAAGACTGAAATAATAGATACAGTAATAAAGGATGGATTAATAATACTTCGTTCAATAACAAGCGATATGGTTAATCAAGGGGGTGTTAGATAGTACAGCCAGTAGACAAAAGTGTTGGTGATGCTGAGTAAGTGCTTACTCAGCAATGTTATGAAAACAGTACAACCCCCACCTACCCTATATCGCCAGCCACGAGCAGGAAAGTAAAACAAACAAAAAGGCCTGCAAAGAAGTCGGCACGTCCTCAGCATATGCTAAGAACCAATCATCGCCAAATGACCGATAGTGAGAAGGGAATGATAATTGCATTGTTCTATGTCTTTCAAACCATTTCCCTCGTCGCAACCCTTGTTGGTCGATCTTGGTCCACCATACGAAACTTTCTTGCCCATACTGGGGAGTGAGGGCATTTGGAAAATCCTCTACGAGCAGGACGGCCAGGTATTCTTAACCAGCGAGAGCGTTACGCTATCATTCGTGCTGCTCAGAAAGACCGCTTCATGACATGCATGGAGCTTCGTAACTGCCATGCACCACATGCCTTGATTCAAACAATTGATGGAGTACTGCAAGAGGCTCATATTAAAAAATGGCTCACGCAGTCCAGACCTTGGTTGGGTGCTGTTCATGCACGGAAGCAGCTTGCCTGAACAATAGCAAGAAGGACTTGGTCTGCTGAGGATTTTGAAAGAATGCTGTACAACTATGAGTGTACTGTTCACAAGTCAACAAACACTAAGGCCCTGTTCGGTTGCGCTGGGCCCATTTCGGACCGTTCCAGTGTGAAATGGATGGATGTGTAAGAACGGTTGCCAATTGGGCACTACCATTCACTATGGCAAAGACTTGTAAAAAAATTCACCGTAGGGCCTAATGAATGAAACATTTTACTAGTAATTTGACACGTTTTGAATTTACACTTTCTACACTCCAGCAACAGCCTTCTAGAATTAGGGCTATATATGAAATGGAAGGTCAATGCATTTTATTGTTGCCGAACAGCCATCCTATTTCTCCATTTTGAAATGGAAGGGAAACCGTCATTTGTATGTAAAAGTGAATTGGGCCCAGCGCAACCGAACAGGGCCTAAGCAGCGGGGTATTTTTTAAACACCCCTAGAGAAATTGCTTACTGATTGTATTAAGCCACAGGGAAAGGATAACGATGTGGGGTTGATGGTTCGGGGCTGTTTCTGGGGGGGGGCACCCAGGGCTATTAGTGCCTCTTCTAGACAGTAGCGTTAATCACTTTGTTTATATTGATCCTTTGGCCAAGACTCTTCCCCCGGTGCTCTAAGAAATTGCATAGGAGGTAGGGGACCCTGTCTTTATGCAAGATAATGCAAGTGTCCATACAGCTCATGACACACTTGCATGGTTTGGTGAAAACAATATTGATCTTGAAGACCATCCTCCCCTCTCTCCAGACCTCAACCCTATCGAACATGTCTGGGTTGTACTCAAGTGACACCTCCATCAACAGTATCCGGACATTTTAGAGACCCCCAGCAGCCCTAACAGAATTTGTGCACTCCTTGCAGAGGTTCTTCCTTTCATATGGGAAACCATACCCAATAGCTTCTTTAAGAAGCCCCGGCTCTTTATGCCTCCACGAGTCGCTGCTGCCATTGATGCAAAGGGCTGGTATATTCAATACTCACTTTCTATATAGATATTGGGTTTCTAATGTTAATTTTTAATTTTATTATTTATTTTGTAATGTATAGTCTAATTTTATCTGATCTTTCTCAATGGGTAGGGCTCGGACATTGTGTCAGATTGTGCCATGACCAAGACCTTTGTCTAGTGGCTGTAGCTCAGTTCAGAAAGAATGTAATAGTGGTGAAGTAGGATGTGGGAAATAGGAGATATCATAATTATTATAATATTATACAGACAGATATTCGTTAAGGATTTGTACATTAGAGAATAGGGTACCAGATTTGATTGTTGTTACGGTTGCTGCCACAGTCAAAATTGTCATAATTTTTGTTTCAATATTAGTATTGATGGCCCACTTTGCGAAGTGGATTGATATTTACACCTGCTTCGGTAGGATGTGGTTGTTTTAACGCCCATGTGTTTCGCAACTCAGAAGTAATCCCAATCCTAACTTGATCTATTATCTGCTTTGAATCGGTGTATTTAAGGCTGGCCGCGAGGTCAACCACTTTGTCTTTTTTCAGGTATTTCTCAACCTTCCCAGGATTCATGGACAAACACATCCATTCAACAAGGTTGCGATCATGATCTTCATGCCCACCAAAACTGGTTACGAGCTGAGTGCGGAATCCTGCCCTGGTCCGCAGCTCATTGTCAGGGTTGAAGATTATACCCATCCACATCGCTTCATCCTCACTGATGTAACGATGGATACCCAAGTACCAGTTCTTGGCTGCATTCTCCAAGAGTGGGACGACCAAGCCAATCTTATCCATGCCATCCAAACCGGACTTCTGGAAATAAGTGAATTAGACTTCGAAGTCCGTGAGAAACCATTTGTTGTCAGTAGTGTCTCCTTTGAAAGCCGGTATGTTACACAACTTTTCTGGCTTCTTGGGCTTTGCCGAAGCAGGGGGCCCACTGGTATTACGAGAGGATTACCCACACATTCTTCCTAGGTAAGCAGGTAACCTAGCCAACCGACGGTCATATCTCATATTCTTGGCCTCATTCCAGTGGGGCTTTTGCCTTCCTAGGAATGGGGTAAGATCAGGTAGGGAGTCGTCATCATCATCGGAGCTATCCGAGGAACTGGAATCACCCGGATTCCCCCCAGCGCCAACGTTTCCACCAGGTGGTGGAGCATTCCCACCACTATTGCCACCAGTATTTTTACTGTGGGTCTCCCCAGAGCGATTATATCCATCAAAGGATTCCTCATCACCCCCCTGATCTCCAGCTTGGGTGTTACCCCCTGGAGGTAGTTCAGGGTTCTCAGGTGGAGGAGGAGGTATCGCGGTACTAGGCGTATCTTTTGCGTTCCCATACCCTAACCCAACAGATTATCCACAAAGGCCTTACAAGAGTCAGGATCCGCCGGTGGTCCCACATGTCCTCTTTGCCTACAAAACTGACACTTTGGTGATCATGGTTGAGGAGGTGGGGCCGGGGGATGCGCCCCAGGAGTCTCTAAAGCATGATCTGGGTGTCCTACAGGCTCGTCACACTGCCTGGTTCAATGAAAGTGCTGCTGATACCAAAGACGACCCTTTGCTGAGATCTTGTCTATGCGACATTGACATTCACACGGCCCAGTCCTTGGTGTTGCTGGCCGAAAACTGGCAAAGCGACCCGAAGTGTACGTTCACTCCGGAGTGAAGGCCGGATAAACCTCTACCGAACGTGGTGGAGGGAACAGAGTCATGCCCGCTGAGCCAAATAGGCCCACTCCGATTGGCTTGACTGGTGCTGCAGGTGCCCATGGTGGCGGTTCCCATGTACGCTTCAGTGTGATCGGTGCTGGTGCATCATTACTTCCTGGAACTGGAGCGGGAATAACTTGGACAGTAGGGTTGGTCTTTGGAGCAGGTGGTTTAGGTATATTACCACCAGTTGGCGGCGAAGTCTTTCCCTGTTTCACAACTCTGGAGGGCTTAGAACCCAGAGCTTGACTGGGAGTCCTAGTGGGGCTTCTTCTCGTCATAGTCAACAACAAAGCTACCGCCAGTTGCTCAACAAAGGGGTGAAGTGAGGGCTCAGCGCAGAGTGCCCTTTGGCTCTGGCCTGAAGTAAAAACAACCCCTGCCTCCGTCAACATTCCTTGATATTCCAGGTCCTGCATAATCTGCGTCAAAAGCTCCTCGAAGTGTAATCTAGGTTCCTTCGGCATTGGAGGTGCGACGGTTATGATGACATCCTTTTGCGCATCTATCGGGTAACCTTCCTAGACTGCCCTCTCAAAGGCATGGACCCTATTGTTAATGGCTAGCTGGTTGGCAACCAGTTGCTTGAAGTATCTCTGTTGTCCTTGCATCCAGTTGGCAGCCGCATCAACAATTTCTTGCTGAAAGATTTACGGAGATTCGTTGTTCCAATATCGCATCTGGGTCTCCACCGCTTTGAGCTGCGGGCCTACTCCATGAAGAATGTAAGGCTCAATGAACTGACGGGTAAACTCTGCAAAAGTGAACTCCACCGGGCAATCAGCAGTAGATCTAGCCTTAAGAAGGGTCTGTGTAAGGGAATGAAATAACCGATCGCGGTTGGTAAAGACAATGACCCAACATTCTTCGGGAATGGCTATCGGAGCCGCCTTGATAAGTGTTGGCATAGCAGGCCTTTCAAGACCACGTAGGTCTGCAAAAGCCGATGCTCGGAAACAGAGGTCATGGGCCTGTTGCGCAGCACGGTCAACACTACCAAGGTTGGCAGACATCTGCGTTTCCACTAGATGCTTCTTTTACCAGACAAGCGACTTGTACTCGGAAGATATTCACAACAATGGTTAATCAATTATTCAGGAGAGAATGAGTTAAGCGAATTGGTTCGCTTAACGATAGACTGTAACCGGGGCTCCCTCTGGGATGATGGATCCCAATGATGTGGCTGTACCGCAGCTTTCTTCGTACGCAAAATGAAGAACAACCATGTAAGAGAGAAAACTTTAATAGTGAAACTTAATTTCGTTAAGCTGCAGCTTTACTCAAATAAGTTCTCGAGAGAATAGTTGATCCTCTTTGGAGAAAAGGTCTCGCATATACTTATGTAGAATTATATTGCCAGCTCCTCTCCAACACTCCAAAGGTCACTACCATTGCGAGCATGCCCATCTCCTCTGGGCCTTGGGCTAACATTTTACCAAATGTCACCTGGCTCTACGAGTTCATTATCCAACATGAAGTGTTCATGCATTATCTTGATAAATGCATTCTGCTGCAGGAGAAAACTTTTTACATCATTGTCCTGTTAGTGGCGAACTAACAGGTTACTGATAAGCTAGTCTAATATCGAACTCACTGTCCCATACGTATTCGTCTATGCAAGTCTCGTAGTCAACCAATCTATGGTACCATTTTGTTTTACAAGTCTATCGTCTTCTACTGTCTTCGACACAATAGCTTGATCTACTGTCTCTCCTGACGAGGTACGTAATCCATTATCTTATACGGGGGCTACCCACTGCCACTGACAATAAGCACCTCAGTCAAGACAAGACTACTACGTTCTAGAGCTCGCTAACAACCGCCAGACATCTTACAGTCTTTCGGAGACAAACTGGCATCAAGGGTCTACCACTTAACTGGAGGCCTCCCAGGCTTCCGATATACCTTACATACCTACCACCGTTAGCTCGTAAGGATTGGTGGCGTATGCACTCAAGAATAACTTGTGTAACCATTCTATCGCCCCTTGCCCCCTCATTTATCCTGCGAACAGCTTCCGGTTGGAAGGACAGCCACAACAAATACGGTGGTATGCCACCCTCTTCAATCACAGGCTTTTACTAGTAAACCTGCAACTACACTTCAATTGGCCCATGACGCACTGCCTCTACATCGGGGCTAGAGGGGGGGTGTTGGACTCAGATTCTCCCATGTTCGCCCAAGGCGAGATTTTCTCCCTATTTGTAGCTCAACAACGTATTACCCGATTGAGCCCATATTCGAACCTCCTGTATAATCTCGTAGAAAAAACAGTCCTATTGCTTTTCACGAAACTTTGTGTAACCTTTTACACTCAAGGTAGGGTAACTCCTATCCAAAAGTAGGGCAACCACTTTGCCACGGTAGGGTAACTATACTCCCTAAGGTAGGGTAACTACCTATTTCGGGTAGGGTAACTCGCCGGAACACTCGGAGACCTTCCGAACTCGCAGTGTAGACTTTGCCTACCCACCCAGTATACCTTTCTAGTTCGCAGTCTAAGCATTACCATTTGCTTAGTCCACATGGTAACCCTTTGGTAGAGTTACTTGACTAGCCTAACCGCAACCCTTCCGGGCTCCGACATGGGATAAGACTAAGTCTGCTGTAAGATCCAGCTGGGTCGTTACAGTAATAACTCATGATCATTATCAGGAAATATTAGAGAAATAGGTAATAACTGTTCTAGCTATAGTAATGTCCTCAGTGTATAGGTTTGGCTGAGACATAAACTAAGTAGGAGAATATATACTATTATCATGCGAAATATACATATGAAATGAATCAGGAATTTGGACAACATCGTGATAGTCTTATGGTAATTAGCATTTTAAGGTCTTTGAAGTTGAACGCAATTTCTGTGATATAATGTAAGATAACTATATAGAATTGACATACATTAATGGATGTATAACGAAATAGAATAATGAAAATTGTGGCTTATTACAAGTTACAAGATAAGCAAGATCTATACAGAGATCTTAACACCCATCTACTATTATTCATTGTTGGATAAAAAACAGAACAGTATGTAACGACCCTGCTGGATCTTACAGTAGACTTAGTCTTATCCCATCCCAGAGTCCGGAAGGGTTACGGCAAGGCATGTCTAGTAACTCTACCAAAGGGTCACTATGTGGACTAAGGAAATGGTAATGCTTGGACTGCGAACTAGAAATGTATACCATGTAGGTAGGGAAAGTCTACGCTGTGAGTTCAGAAGGTCTCCGAAAGTGTTAAGATCGCTTGTTGATCAGTCTTATCTCACTAACTCACAACTGGCTGCGATTCCTTATTGTATAGTTATCGTATACTATTCTCAAGAGTTGCGTTCAACTGTTAAGTCTTGTAGTATTAACTTTGTCATTTATAACGATAGGAAAGATATTCATTAAAGAGTAAAAATCTTTATATTTGTAAAGTTATAGATAGAAAATAACTTAGATGGTTGCATGAAGAGCTATCTACCTCATCCTTCGTCCTCCTTATACAGCCCTCCCACAACCCGTTTACAAATCAAAGATAACTACTACAAGTCAGAATTGTGGCTCGTACATTTGCTTAACATCATATGACTCAAACAAGTCATTACGCAATAACAATATAACTTATGAATCGCAACTGCGACTGATGTGGAAACATATCATATGACTCTAAATGAGTCATTCGGGTAACCATAACATATGACTCACAACTGTGAGTCATGTAAAACCTCATATGACCTCTAAACAGGTCAGGCGCGTATAATCAATAACATAAAACCATATAACAAATGAAACCCTATGACTCGTACCTGAGTCCTAGTGCGAAACCAGCTACGTCAGTCTAGAATCGTGACATTAGCTCCCCTATCCCCTAGGCCATAGTCCCATATGGCCAAGCGTTTAGTTCCTCCTTTTAACAGTATTCCCAAACCATTAGACTCCCATGTCTCGGTTCCTCTAGTTTCTCTTTCTCGTATCTTGCTCCATAGAAATCTTCCATCATCTTCATATGGACTTTTTTCTACGTCATTCATTATCCAACTGACTCGTCCGCGTTCCTCTTTGCCAGCGAACCATTCTGTTTCAAGTGGCCTTTTCAGGGCATCGTTTTCGTTGTACAGTGTGACTGCGCGGGTGGTTGCTCCCAAAACATGTTTTTGTGGATTAGAATGGTGTATTCGCTCTTCGTCCAAGGTTCATTGGAGGTTTCTAACCTGTACCTCCAGTTCCGTGATCCGGGTACAAAGAGTTTCCACCTCTTCAGAATGTTTTTTATCCCTCCCTTTTGTTGTTGGTCTCATCCCCTGAGAGCAGGTGTCTTTGTTTCATTGTTTCGCGTGGAAGCGGCAGCGATTGCGCATGCAATCGCGACAGTTGATCCATTCAAGTTGGGGGCCTTAAGGTATTTGGGAAGGTTTTCCTTCCCAATCAATCTCTATCCATCCTTCTTCCAATGGAGGGGAAGATCTTGTAGTGTTTTCCCTTGTAGGGAAATGGTCTCAGTTTTTCTTTTCGTCCAAGTGTGTTCGACAGTAATCGTCGTAGCAAAAGATAAAGTGAAGTCCGTCGTGTTTGTTGTTTTTCTGGATTTCTTTGACTTTCTTTTCGAATTCTTCGCTATCTCCCCATTCGTCAGCCCAACTAACCTTCTTTGAGCTTCCAGGGGTAGTTTTGGTGGAATCGTTGGACTTCATCTTTCGCGTTGCTGAAATTAGTGGCAGGGTACCACTCGAGGTTGTGTTCAGGAGGATAAACAGTCCACTTGGCCCGGTATTGAAGTTTGTTGTAGTATAGACAAGAATCTACTATCTTGTCAAGTTTGTATTCGTTTTCGCCTTCGATCTCCATAGGCGGAGGAGGAATTTTCTTTGGTGAGAGATAGGAGTAATCGTTGCATAGTTCGCGGAGACTGATATGTAATGTAGGAGTTTATATGCTCAAAGTCCTATCCGTTCGACTATCTGGAATGGTCATAATTTTTTGTAATCCAGTTTCTTTACAGGTCTTATGGTTCGTATGTTGCATGGTAGCAAGCACATCATATCGCCGACCATGAGGTTTGGGTCTGGTTTTCATTGTTAGTTGGCTAACTCCTTTTGCTGTTGCCATGCATAATTGATTTCTTCTTGTAATATGTCGTGCAACTTGCTCATATCTTGAGCTTGCATTATCTTTGTCTGTATTTCGTATTTTGCTAGATCAAATACTTGGTCGTTTCTATAGTTCGCATAAAAGGGTGTCGTCTTAATTGTTTCTTGTTTTTCGTTATTAAATGTGAATTCAGCTGATACAAGATATTGCATCCAATCATTCTGTTGATAGTTCACATATGCTCGTAGATACTGTTCCAGTATCGCATTGGTTCTTTCAGTTTGTCCGTCGGTCTAAGGGTAAAATGTGGTGCTTAAGCGTCTCGTGATGCTTAATTGTTACATGATTTCTTTCCACATTTCCAATATGAATAGTAATCCTCGAGGGGATATGATATCTTTCGGCAGTCCATGCAATCTAAAGACTTGGTCTTTAAACAGAGGAAAGGATTGATTCGTGTCCATGTCCGTTCTGCGTGGTAGGAAGTGTGCCATCTTCGTCAAGCGGTCTATAACGACCCATTAGCGGCATAACCTTTAGACTCAGGAAGTCCAATGATGAAGTCTATTGCAATAGATTGCCAGGGTCTTCTGGGAGCTTCGAGAGGTTTCAGTGGTCCATATCGTGCGTGACGTACTGCTTTCGTTCTTTGGCATGTTTCATAGTACTTGACGTATCCTTTAATATCGTTGTGCATACGCGGCCAGTAGTGTGATCTTGTGATGAGTTCTCTTGTCTTAGTCGTCCCACCATGTCCCTCTTGCTGGATGTCGTGGTTGCGTCTTATCATTTCAGTTCGTAATTTTTTGTTGTTTGGAACCCATATCTTGTTATCGTACCTCAGATAACCATTATCTCGCTTGAAGAGTCCCAGTCCTAGGCCTTTCATTTCCTGTTGGCCTTTTCATAGTAGATCGATGATCTCTGAAGATTCCCGTTCTTTTCCAGTTTCGACTTGTATCCATTGAATATAATGGTCATCTGACTTTGTCCCTGTCTGGATTTCGTTTATAGATTCGTATCCACCATCGTCTTCTTCTTCTTTGAAAGACTTTTCTCTGGGTAGTAGAATCTGTCTTCTCTGTAGTATTCATTCGTCTTCTTTTGTTGGTATATCTTCTTCCCTTCTGGTAAGGGCGTCTGGCTGGCTTCCGTGTTTGCCAGGTCGATACTCGATCTTGATATGGTATTGAGACAGAGTCTCACTCTATCGTGCTTGTCGTTGATTGAGTTCTTTGGTGGTGGTAAAAGCAAGAAGGTTTTTGTGGTCTGTAATCACTCTTATTTCTTCTTGAATTCAGAGTGGGTATTTTCTCCATGCTTTAAGCGCTTGAACTATGGCGATTAGTTCTTTATCGTGTATGTCATAGTTGCCTTCAGCTTTCGTCATTGTCTTGGATCTGAATGCCACCGGTTACCATATCCCATCGGTACCGAGTTGTGATAGTATGCCAGAGCATACATAGTTGGAAGCGTCTGTTTTGATCATGATAGGGAGTTCGGGTCCAAAATGTTTTAATATCAGTGCCGTGGTAAGTCTTTTCCTTTGTTTATCAAATCCGAATTCTTGTTTCTCTTCCTATTTCTATTGGATATTTTTCTTTGTTGTATCATATAAAGGTTTAGGTATCCTGCGAAATCTTTCAATGAATCTTCAATAAAAGTTGCGAAAGCCTAAAAAGCTTGGCACTTCTTTTGACTGTTTTTGCTGGTTTCCAATCGTCTATTGCTGATGTCTTGACTGGATCCACTCGTACTCCCTCCGGACTTACAATAAATCCTTAGTATTCTATTTCTTGTTGATGTAATTCACATTTCGTTGGTTGAAGTCTGATTTTTGCGTTTCGGAGAGCCTGCAAGGTATTCTTTATATCCTTTTTGTTTGGTTCCATGGTTTCAGAATATATGAGTATATCGTCTAGATAGACAATGCAACATATGTCTAGGAATTGGCTGAGCTTGGAATTGATCCATCGTTGGAAGGTTGCCAGTGCCTTGGTTAATCCAAAAGGCATAACCAGGTATTCGGACAGTCCATATCTTGTCCCAAATGCTGTTTTCCATTCGTTTCCTTTCACAATCCGGATATTGTAATAGGCATCCTTGATGTCTAGTTTCGTGTTGTACTTTGCCTTTTCGAGTCGGTCGTGTGCTTCGACAACCGGGGGTAGTGAATATCGGTCTTTATTGGATACGGTGTTAAGTCCTCGAACATCTACACATAACTGAAGTTTTCCATCTTTCTTTTTGACAAACAAGATCGGTGCTCCTGCGGATGATGATGACGGTCATACCCATCCCCTGTCCAGATTCTGATTTAGGTAATCCCTTAATGCTTTTAACTCTTCATCCCTCAATGTCTAGAGTTTCATAAAGGGCGCGGTTTTTTCTTCTTCGAGTTTGATACACTGGTCTTCTAGTCGGTGTTCGGGAAGGTCCGTTCTTTCTCCTTCTTCAAACATATCGAAAAAGTCATTGTATCCTTTGGGGATAAGTTGTCCCAAGGTGACTTTCTTCTCTTTCCCTTCTTGTTGGACCGCTAGTCTTGTGCTGAGGGTAGAGGCTTCTGCTATCATCAGTCCGTTGCTTTCAGGATCCCATCTCAGAATGCCGGTTTGTTCTCCTTGTCGATATAGTTTCCCAAATGCTTTTGCCGATATAAAATCGATATCCATGCTTTTTCCTCAGGTGTTTGGCAAGATGTTCTTTCCGGTACTTCCAAATCCTTGGGTGCTCCTGTCTGTCTGGTCCAGGTCTTGCACTTCCTTAAGTGTCCTGGTGTCTATCTTTTCGATAATCATCTGTCCTATTCAATTGCCTTTGTTGACCATATAGTCTGTTTCCTTCAGGTTTATTAATAGAACTTGGATTTCTCCTCAATAGTCTGCATCTATCACTCCTGCACCCATAGTGATGCCATATCACATGGCTAATCCACTCCATGGTGCGATCCTTGCATAGGTGCCTTCTGGTAGTCCTATCGCTATTCCTGTCTTGATCATAGTCTGTTCTTTGGCTGGGACAATCATACTATGGGTGCGCTGCAGGTCGTGACCCGCAGCTCTTGCCGATCCTTTGACTGGTATCTTGGCCTCTGGGTTCATCCTCAAAACTTGGAGGTCTTCTTTCATACATATTGCTTCCGATATGTTTGCTTGTTTGTTCTCCGAAAGGGCTATCTCTTCAGGAGTCGTTTCAATTGTTGTTGAGACAATTAGACATTCTCTAGCGCATTTGTCGCTATCGACGAATATCTTTTCTTTTACTCAGTCGATCCTTGGATTGTGTTTTTGGAGCCATGATATTCCCCGGATAACCTCATACTTCTTCAAATTGGCTACTTGGAATATTATCGTTTTATTATGTGCTCCGATTTCCATTGTTACTTCTGCAACATGGGTAATAGGTCCTGCTTTGCTTTTTTCTCCGTTGACCATGTATATGTCTCTTGGTTTGCTGATCTTTCTCAGAGGTATGTGTCGACTTTCACAAAATCCTTTGTCAATGAAGTCCTCTGTTACTCCTGAATCCCGCATAGCGTTAATATCCATGGTTCCATTTTCCGTGAATAAATATATTTTAATCATTAGATTATCTGAATCGTTGTCGCCCGTGGTATAGAGTTGTGCCTTGTTCAAAATCGTTGATAGATGTGCTAATCTCATGGCTTTGCCGATGTCTTTGTTCCTCAGGCCTCTTCTTACTGGGGACTTTGATCGTTTGAAGTCTCTGTTTTATCGTTTTCTGCTCTGGTTTCTTTTAGCTGTACTATTTTCTTGTTACAGTTGGCGATAAAATGTCCTTGTTCTCCACAATGTAGACATGGGTTTTCTTTTCGTCTCCTTTGGTACTTGGCTGGGGATATTCTCGGAAATTGAAATCGATTTCTTGGTCTTCTTCGGTTGGTGTCCAAGTCCATTGGATCCCCTTTTGGTTGATTACTTATGGTTCCCGTTTGCTTGAAGGTTCTGTTGTTGTTCCTTAGTGCGGCTGCGGTTTTTGTACCGCCTTGTCTTTCTTTTTGCAAGTGTTTCCCCACAATCAATTTCATTTCTATGCGGATAGCCCAATCAGCTAGTTCTTCAGCATCATCCACTTCGTCGTTATAGTGTTAGAATCCTTCTTACAACTGGGTAGACACTCCCATGAACAGCCCTTCCCCTGCTGTAGCGTCATCCAATAGGGCTTCGGTTAGGATCAGTCCGAATTCATTCCAGTACTCTGTCATCGTTCTGGTCCCTTGTTTTATTTCTCAGAGTTTGGCTCTTGCTGCTCCTCTTGGATCAACTTCTCCAAATTGTTGTTTAATAGCTCTTACGAATTCCTCCCCGCTGCGCCATCCGGTGCCCCTCATCTCCTCTCTATAAGGGGAAAGCCAAGCACTGGCATCTTTCCTTAGTAGGCTAGAGACGTAGACGATTTTTTCGGTGTCGTGTTCAGTGTCCCATCCCACCTCTCTGGAATATATTGTCAATTCCGTAATCCAACTTCGCAGTTGGACTCTTTCCCCAGAATAAGTTTCTGGTTGTTAGACCTTCGGTTTGGACTGGCCCACTGCTTTTATGATTTGTCGTAATTGGGCTGGTGACAGTTCTGGTTGTTCTGGCGGCGGTGCGGGTGCATCTGGAGGTGGCCCCAGCTGGCCTGGTGGTGGTCCAATTGCTGACATTCTTTCACTTTCGTCGTCCAAGGTTGTGGATTTAAATTCCCATCGTCCTTCTTCTCTAACTGGACTCGGTGTCCTTCCTAGCTGGGAAACAGTTCTTCCACGGGCTTCTGATAGTCCTCCTAATACGATGTCCTCGTTGAATGTGTAATCCGTATTGAATCGTTGGTTGTTGCTTTAAGAGGTAACCGAATGTTAAGATCGCTTGTGGATCAGTCTTATCTCACTAACTCGCAACCGGCGGCGATTCCTTATTGTATAGTTATCGTATACTTTTCTTAAGAGTTGTGTTCAACTCTTAAGTCTTATAGTATTAACTATCTTGTTTATAAGGATAGGAAAGATATTCGTTAAAGAGTAAAAATCTTTATATTTGTAAAGTTATAGATAGGAAATAACTGTAACGGGGGCTCCCTGTGGGAAGATGGATCCCAAGGATGCGGCCGTACCGAATCTTTCTTCGTACGCAAAGTGAAGAACAAATATGTAAAGAGAAAATCTTAAAGGTGAAACTTAATATCGTTAAGCCGCAGCTTCACTCAATAAGTTCTCGAGAGGATTGTTGATCGTCTTAGGAGAAGAGGCCTCGCATACACTTAAGTAGAATTATATTGCCAGCTCCTCTCCATCACTCCTATGCTCACCACCATCGCGAGCATGCCCATCTCCTCTGGGCCTCGGACTAACATTCTACCCAATGTTTGCCAACTCTGCTAGTTCATTATCCAATATGAAGTGTTCATGCAGTATCCTGATACATGCAATCAGCTGCAGGAGAAACCTCTTCATATCGCTGTCCTGTTAGTGGCGAACTACCAGGTTACTGATAAGCTAGTCTAATATCGAACTCACTGTCCCATTCGTATTCGTCTGTGCAAGTCCCGTAGACAACCATTCCTTGGTGCCATTACATTTGACAAGTCTATCATTTTCTACTGTCTTCAACACGATAGCTTGGTCTACGGACTCCCGTGATGAGACACTTAAGCCATTGGCTTATACAGGCGCTACCTGTAGCCACTGACAATAAACATCTCAATCAAGACAAGACTACTACGATCTAGAGTTAGCTAACAACCTCCAGACATCTTACAATCTTTCAGAAACATACGGGAGTCGAAGGTCTACCACTTAACCGGAGGCCTCCCGGGCGTCCGGTATACCTTACAACCCTACCACCGTAGGCTTATAAGGATCAGTGGTGTATGCACTCGAGAATCACTTCGCGTGTAACCATTCAGTCGTCCCCTGCCCCTTCATATATCCTGCAAACAGCTTCCGGTCGGAAGGATGGCGACAACGTATACGGTATTACGCCGCCGTCTTCAATCATAGACTTTTACTAGTAAACCCGCAACTTCCCTACAATTGGCCCATGACGCATTGTCTGTACATCGGGGCCAGAGGGGGGTGTTGGACTCAGATTTCTCAATGTTCACCCAAGGCAAGATTTTCTTTGGTTCGTAGCCTAACAACCGATTGCCCTATTGAGCCCAGATTCGAACCTCCTTTATAATCTTGCGTAACAAACAATCTTATGACTTTTCCCGAAACTTCGCGTAACCTTTTACGCTCAAGGTAGGGTAACTCCTATCCAAAAGTAGGGTTACGTTTTTGGCAAGGTAGGGTAACTATACTCCCAAAGGTTGGGTAACTACCTGCCTTAGGTAGGGTAACTCGCCAGAACTCTCAGAGACCTTCCGAACTCGCAGCGTAGACTTTCCCTACCTACCTGGTATACCTTTTTCGTTCGCAGTCTAAGCATTACCATTTGCTTAGTCCACATGGTAACCCTTTTGATAGAGTTACTTGACTAGCCTAACCGTAACCCTTCCGGGCTCCGGCATGGGATAAGACTAAGTCTACTGTAAGATCCAGCAGGGTCGTTACAATAACTTAGATGGTTGCCGGAAGAGCTATCTACCTTGTTCTTCGTCCTCTTTATATAACCTTCCCACAACCCGTTTACAATTCAAACATAACTACTATGAGTCACAATTGTGACTCATTCATTTGCGTAACATCATATGACCCAAACGAGTCATTGCATAATAACAATATAACTTATGAGTCGCAACTACAACTCATGTAAAAACATAACATCATATGACACTAAATGAGTCATTTGCGTAACCATAACATATGACTCACAACTGTGAGTCATGTAAAACCTCACATGACCTCTAAAGAGGTCATGCGCGTAAAACCAATAACATAAACCCATATATCAAATGAAATCCTATGACTCATACCTGAGTCCTAGTGCGAAACCAGTTAAGTCAGTCTAGAATTGTGACAGAGAGTTCCGTTGAGTCACTCTATCCTAGGGAGTATAGTTACCCTACCTTGGCAATGTGGTTACCGTACTTTTAGATAGGGGTTACCCTACCTTGAGCATAAAAGGTTATGCGAAGTTGCAGGAAAAGTCATAGGAATGTTTGTTACGCAAGATTATATACGAGGTTCCAATCCGGGCTCAATCAGGTAATCCATTGTTCAGCTACGAATGGTTGAAAATCGTGCCTTGGTTGAACATTGGAAAATCTGAGTCCAACACCCCGCTCTGGCCCTGATGTACAGACAACGCGCCATGGGCCAACTGAAGGGTAGTTACTGGGTTACTAGTAAAAGCCTATGATTGAAGACAGCTGCATAATACCATATACGTTGTCGCTGTCCAGTCGACCAGAAGCTGTTCGCAGGATATATGCGTGGGCATGGGTCAATCAAATGGTTACACGAAAGGTCAATCTTGAGTGCATATGCTACTGATGCTTATTAGCCTACCGAGGTTGGATGTAAGGTATACCGGAAGCCGGGAAGGCCTCCGGATAAGTGGTAGACCTTCGACCCCATATGTTCCCGAAACACTGTAAGAATTCTGAAGGTTGTTAGCGAACTCTAGATCGTAGTAGCCTTCCCTTGATAGACATGCTTGACGTCAATGGCTACCGCTAGCACCCGTGCAATCTAATGGCTTAAGTACCTCATCAAGGTAGTCTGTAGTCCAAGCTATCGTGTCGAAGACAGTAGAAGACGATAGACTTGTAGCGATACCATTAAGTGGTAGTCTACAGGACTTTTTTTTTTTTTTTTTTTTTTTTNNNTTTTTCCATCATATGTTTATTGATTATGGCCCAAAAACGTACATGCAGCTCGCACTATGGCATACAAAAAGCCTTAATTCCCACGCAATTACAAAGGAAACAACAAAACTCAAAACTCTCCACCCCTCAATCAACTAAGCGAAAACATATTCGCAAGCATCGCAACCGATGACTAACAAAAACCAGTAGCGAAAATCCCCGTCACAAACCAGCAGGGGCAGCCAGGTTAGTCACAAAAGGACCGAACGTCAAAAGAAAACAAATCCAACCAAAGGAAGGACTCAAACTCCTGACTAGAAACGAAAGAACATCCCGGGGCAACAAACCTGCCCTGATGTCAAGCCTAGAATAGCGCAGTAAGATGCCAGCTGAATAGTAAAGAAATATACAAAACCAGCAAAACCGCCAGTCGAGTTAAGTGCCAACCATGCTGATCTCCTCCTCCTCCTCAGGGTCCAAACCAGGGCGCTGGGG
>QLOI01005209.1:0-11917 GCA_003313605.1 Tuber umbilicatum | reverse complement strand
GGGGGGGGACACTTGGTACTTCCGGTTTTACTATGAGCTACTTTTGGTCGTTGGGAATCAAGTACTGACATTTGTTTTTGTAGGTGTTAGACAAGTCGTTATCTGGGTCGTTGGCAATCAGCACTTGGTCGGTTTACCACTCTGGCTCTGCGCGCTTGGCATTCGCTTCCGGATATCCTCTACATACTCTCTTGGCTTTACCCACTTTTCGCACCTCCCTTCAAAGTGTTGGGGTGGCGTTATCTCTGTACCAGGGATTGGCGATAAGTGGATTTCTCGAGTCTTTATGAGAGCTCACTTCCTTTCGTTACTGTACCGACAACTTACATTGGCTGCACCTTACTGCTCCTCGACAATTGTGAGTTTTCACTTGAGCATTGAACATGTAGTGGTATATAGAAGATTGAATTTTAGCTAGCCAAACATCTCAACGACACTGTTGTTGTTTTTTTTTGTCAACAGCAAATGACTCTACATTTACCCAGAGAGGAAAAGGAAAGAAAAAGATAAGAAAAAAAGCACATATTTTTTTTTTCCTCCTGTCCTCTCCGAATCGTCGCTGAACCAAACGAAGTAGTGATTGTGTACCGGGGCTAGCGATTAGGGTGGTGAAGTAGTTTCCGGAGCGGGACTCTAAAGATCACTTGTTAGATTCCGAACTCAGGAGAAGAAGAGGAAGGCAAGGTGAGAGTATTACAACTCAAGTTAGGATCCACCGTGCTCTCCGCTATTAAAAGGCGCACAATTTCTACATGCCCAGACCCAGAGGCAAGCGACAAGGCGGTTCTCCCGGTGCGGTCAGTGGAGTTGAGATCGACCCTCGTATCATGAATCAACAACCTAGCGGCATCAACGCGATTGTTCCTGCACGCAACAGCCAACGGCGTCTGCTGCTCCTCGTCGCGCGTCTCCGGATCGATGCCGCAATCGAGCAGGAGGCGCAAACCCACTTCGCTCAACGACATGACCGCGTCGTTCAATAGGGCCCCGTCGCCCACGAACTCGAGAACGCCACGGTCGAACAAGCGCTGCACTATGAGAGTGTCCCCACGATTGGCGGCGGCGTAGAGGGCACGTTTACACATTTCCTCCCCTCGAAGCTGGCAAGCGCAGTCGATCAGGGCGATCCTGAGGAGGCCCGCGAGGCGTCGGTTCGTGCGCAGGAGGGAGTTCAGGTCGCGAGGTTCCTGCTCGCCCGCGATCTGGAGTATGGTTTCATTGGGCAGATCAAGGAGGGACATGGTTGTGCCTTTGTTCCGTCTGTTGTGTTGTGTTGTGTGCTTAGGTAGGTAGGTAGGTGGATGAAAGAGCGGGCAGCTAGATGGCAGCTAGATGGCAGCTAGATAGGATAGATAGCAACGGGATAATATTATGATGTTGAAAGTGGGGTGCGCTTGTGACTGCCTGAACAAGAAGTGGACTGTTTTAGCAGTGTGACACACACCCGCACACAGCAAACAGGGTGTAAACAGTCGCGGTAAGGAGAGGTGCGGGTTTGCCCACAGCGCTGCTTAAGGCCAACCCGGGCTCGGGAGAAATGATAATAATGTTATTATGGAGTATGATACCGGTACAGTACAGTACTTACGGTGTCGCAAGTTCCTACCGACACTTGTGGTCGGAGAGACTTGCACCGTACTGCCGGCAGGCGCGAAAGCGCAGCTTGGAACGACTTGCGGCAGCAGATGGCTATTCAACAAATTTGCTGCTTCAGCGGTACTTCTTTGACCGACAATGACGAACAAGTACCCCTCAAGGGACATCCGGACATCGGGGTAAATATTGCGTCAGGGTGCCACTGCTAAGAATAGTAGAGTTCTTCCGGAGTCCTCCATCCGGGATGTTTAAGGGAAAGATTCATGTTTAGCGCGGTCCATGTGCTTCTCATTTGGGTAATACCGATACGGTACCTACAAGTCCCAGACAAGAAGTATTCGAAAACACGAGTCGCTACTTTGTCTGTGCATTGATATGCGCACAGATTTTTTGTCATATATTGTGCGAACTCCTGTTTCCAAATACTTCGTGCTCGGGACGTATAGATAGATGGATGGGAATGTGTTTTTAACAACCTTAGAAACCTCAGCCCCAGAGGGGGGAAAAAAATAGACAGCCCAACCCTTCTGAATGTACTGTTGGGGAATAGTATTGCGGCCTTGGCCGGCCTGGGGCTCGTCTTTGAACCAAAATAGGGCTCCAGAAGAGCCCTACAGGGAGCAAGAATTAGGGAGATAAATAAATCCTCTAAGGATACGTTGAGCACGCTGAGGACCGGCCTTACCAGCCGTAGAAACACTGATAGGCTCAATCTGTAACGAGACTCATACATAGTAAAGGACACCTAGAGGATGCTAGAATTAGTCAAGCATTTGTATAGCGCCACATTCTCGCAATCTCCGGGTGTCCTTTGCTACACCCAGAAGCGGCATCCGGACGCAAGTATTTACCCTGATGTTCAGGTATTTATTGCCCCGCGCGCGGTAGAGTCTCAAGCCGATAGGCCGATCCTCTCGGCCTCCACTACAGAAACAAAAGGGCCGCGGGAGTATCAATAGGGGTCGTTTAGTAGCCGGATAGAGGCCAAAACAATACAAAATTGTGGAATTTCGAGCTATCATACTACTACCCAGCCACTATTGATCGGAACAGCATAGAAAAAAAGATTCAAAAAACGCCTTACTATGGCAGCACACACGTAAAAAGTGTGGGATTTTTCCCTTCCATCCTCCAAGAGCAATTAGGTGGGGAATATTCCCCCCCTCGAGGTATGATGCCTGCCAAGACATGAGTTTTGTATGGGAAAGAAACACAGAGGCCTACCCGCCCAGTTCCCGCCTCTACAGTTCTGTATGAACTCTAAATAAAAATCTGAAATAGATGTATATCACATATTACCTATCCTAAATCTCCTTAATTGCTTTTCCGGGCTGTATTTCCTGATATCTGTGGGGATATAATGGCCCGAGAACCCACAATTTTGGTGTGATTTGGCCTATGTCTGGTTACCGAACGGCCTCTAATGCTATTTACTATCGAGTGATATCCTATGCATGCAGGAGTTTCCGGGCGGTTGGTCAGATCCTAAGTTTGCGCTGGGACTGTTAGGTTCACTTAACGAAGCGCACCGTTAATACCTCCGCCTAATAAGATTTAATACCCTACTCGCGCGGCCGAATTGAAGCCGGACACCTGAGGTGAAAACTCCTATATAAAGTGTCTGGCGCCGGTTCGGCAGCGCGAGCACATTACTTGATCATAATCTCAGAGGTGGATGATTGCCATCTTATAATCCAGCCTGGGGCAAGCCGGTGGGGAGGGGGACTGATGTTCAAGTTCGGGGGGGGGAAGGAAAGCTAGAGGTATCATAAAAGATGGGATTTTCAATGCTTGTACGAGCTTAAGGGGTTCTAGGCCCTTGATATATGAACCTCAACCCAGCGGTCTATGGGGGCTGGTGTCTGTTTTTTAGGCACCTCATATCACCCGAGGCATCACTCATGCATTCCGCATGGGGTCCTCTCTGTTCCAGCCGTGCACCCAAACCAAAAAAGTCGCCGGAACCTTCAGCTTACAAAAGCTAAAATCCACATGCCAAGGGTAGGCAAAAGAACGAATTCCATGGGTGGTTTGGGGCCGGATCAGATCTTGGTAGGACTTTATCACACAAACGAGCAACTCTAGCACAGCAACCTCTGCTTTCAAACGATCTAAAAAAAAAAAACAACACGAAATTTGCCTCCGGGCGTCCTGGGAGCATCACGCTCATAGTTTCAATCACGTGTCTGCTAGAGGCGTATTCTTACCGCGAATATCCTATCACGCTAAACACGAAATCACGTGCTCCCACCCCACTCGGCAACCAACCAAACAAAGTCCTGTCCTCTAGGTAAACAAACGGGCAGCGAATCAACAGAACGTCAGCCACAGATTCACCGTCCAGAACACTTGATCCATCGAGCACCACTCCGAGGAAACGTAGGAACTTGCAGTATATGATGGAAATAGACCAACCGCGGCCTGCCCGCCGGCGGTTTGGTGTCTTAACGGAGATCGAGAATGACGGGGCGGGTAAGAAAGGGGAGAAGAGGAAGCCGGATTTTGAGGCTGATCACGATAAAGGAGGAGGGAGAGGGTCGCCGACGAGTTTGGCTAGGTTCCACGCCGGACTTGAAGGTGAGAAATGGACCGAGGTCGGCCGGGGTGGGGTTCAGGATGGGCCAAAAGGAGGGGAAGGGGAAGGGGAGACGACAGCGACGGGTATGTCTAACGGCGGCAGTTTTCAAGATGGGAATGCTAATTGCTTCAGTACAGTCCCTCACCGGAATCCCCCAAAGCCTTCTATTTCTGAATTATTACTGGCTCACTCACGGCCGAAACCGGAGGTGGCACCTCTACCTACCCCGCCGTTATCGCTGCTTAATCGACGGCAACAACAGCCAACGGGCGCGCCTGCTCCGGCTATTGTTTCGGAGCCGGTGGTGCCGAAGCTTAAGGCAGAATCCGGGCCGTCACCGCTACAGCAAATGCGGTTATTGCGTGCACAATTTGAAGCTACAAGACCTGCACCCTCACCTCCTGGCCCACTCCCCACACAGGCCTCCCGCCCAAATGGTGCACCAGTTCACCCCCGTGCATCAGGACTTCCCTCTTCAGCATTCGCCCAGAAATACACCTTCACGCTACACCATCTCCCGCAATTAACCCACCATTCCAAATCCGCGATAATCTCCGTTCACCCACCAACACACATCCACCTCCAGCTCCGCAATTTACAAGAGCTTCGTGGCGGTGGACAGTACTCTTACACAATACCATCCGGCTCTCTGCCTATCACAGTACGGAATACAACGACGTCTAATCAGCAAACATTCGAGATTGAAGACTTACCGCTGAAGCACCTTCATGCCGTACGCTATGCAAGCCGTTTTGTCGATGCACTGAGAAAACGCACGGTAGTCGCCAAGGTCGAAGTTCGCAGCGGCGGGGTCTGGACGGGGAGAATGTTTGGTGACGGAAAATTCGAGGTTATTGACCCTGCGGGAAAAATCGCTGGTGGGGTGGTAGGTAGCAGGGTTAAAGGGCCAAGAAGAGTAGTAAGAATGTACGAAGCTTGTCAGAAAATCCTCCAAGATTCCGACGACCTTGGTCCTGGAGAGAAGAGCGGCAATGAAAGGTTGGAGATTGGCGAATTCCGCATCGATAAAAGAACGGATTTTGTTAAGGGTGTGGGGTGGTGTCGCAGGGATGAGGATGGGAAGGGGTGGAGAATGATGTTTTTGGATGGTGTTAGGTTGGAGATTGAGGGGGCTAGTGGGGATGTACTATGGGTTGAGGGTGATGAGAGGAAGGTGCTCAGGAGGGGGATGGAAGTGGGGAGTGTTAGGGAGAGAGTTAGGATGTTTGTTGAGAAAGGTTTGTAGGGATTGTGTTGAGTATGGCACAAGTACATTAATTCAGTTATGATACCAATGTTCCCTTTGTTTTTTTTTCGCCTTAGGCGGGGTGATTAGGCTCCCAACGGATCAGGCTCTCCATTGAACAATGCAATTTTGAAGGCCGCCTGACTCTGACATGAGCGAGAGCAAAGGGTGATTCTAGGGTGAACGAGGTCGTCTGCCTTGGGTGGGATTGGTAGCTTGAGAAGGGAGTTGATGATACGAGCGCCATACCCGCAGAGAGGTATGTTATGGAGATGCTACAGGCAGAAAATTTTGGTAGCTCCAAACCCTTCGGCCTCCATCACCCACAAGTGCTCTCGAAAAAGGCACTTTCCTTATACGACACTGCAATACGATTACTATTCGAATGGGTGACGTCCAATTCGATGGGAATACCACCCCGAATGCCAACTTTAGATCTCTAACTTGGGCATCTAAGCCTTTGGTAGTCTGGAGTTTTTTTTTTTTATGCTCAATCATCGAATCCCCAGAATACCTCCAATCCCCGGAGCTCTAAACCCCAGGCGAGCACAAGCCTATATCTATCCAAGATTATACCAGAAAATTCACTTGCGGCCGTGAATCAACGCCGCACAAGCCCCCGACGTGTTGACAAAATTACGCTGCCCTTCTACGAGTAGAACAAGGTGTTCGCTCCATATCTTCCAGATTTTAGCGATGGTCTAGACCCCCGCCTCCCTATTGACCGTCCATAAATAATTCCAAATCGGGATATTATTTCCACCGAGAAATACTCTTAATTAAAACCCTAATGTACTGTAGCGACTTCTTGGGTCAACATTCAGAAATACAACTCGTCGCTCGCCTTGCTTACTGCCAGCTGCACCCTCGCACAGCGGGATAACTCGAGTCCAGGTTCCCGAAGGATGATGTTATCAAGCTCTCTCGCGATTCCTATTTGTAACGCGGACATTCATCTATCTATATCACGTTCAGCCACTTAGCGGTACTGTGCTCCTCCCTGTCCTATCCCAGGCCCCGGGTCTTTCTCTAATCTCTGGTGCGTGCGCGTGCAAAACTTGAATATATATTTCCAGTGTCGTTGAACCCAAAATATCATATTCCCGGTAATGTCGGCGGGGCAGTGCATCTTGGCACCTCGCTCCCCACCACCCGCAATATTTCTTGGGGCTCAAAGGAGCATACAGGCACGGTGTGAACCGGTACGGTAGATTATTATGTACAAATCGACTCAGAGAGAATTCGATGACGGGTAGATATAGATCAGCAGACGTTCTTTTCAGCTTCCATGATTTTCATCCAAGATCTAGTATTCCTACCGGTCGGGCGGACACGGCATGGATGTTCGGCTGATGGCGATGGTGTGGAGAAACGTGCAACCATCCCGAAGCCCTTCGGGATGGTGGTTGTGTGAGACAGAAGAGGAAATTCCGATGGACTTTTTGTTGAAGTTTAGCGACAAGCAGCAAGTGTGCTTGCTTCTTTCACCAGAGAACGGTGGCCGGGTTGGTCTATGCTACAGATATGGCCGGTGGCTTTCCTTCGAAGCGCCGGGGGATACAGACTTGGCTATCGAAAATGCTCGGAGGAGTTTGGCTCTGTTTGAGTGCGGTTTGAATGAGGCCAGGCTGTGCTTGTTCGACTCGCTGAAGGAGACTCCTTTCGACAAAGAAAGACAGAAATAAATTTGACTGGTGTGCTCCAGCCATGCCATTTGGAGAGTCACAGTTTACTGGACGGGTTTCAGGTGTTGGTGTCGCTGGTTGTGTTGGGTTGGCCGCCCAGCGCAGCGGATGGCCAATCAGTCATCCATTGTGAGCCAGTGGGGGCTGACAATGGCGCTTTTCTTTCCTTTTTCTCCACCATTGAGAAGGAGAAGGCTGTGTGGTTGGGAAAGGAAGAGGACTACGAGGGAGAAGAGGCTGTTCAGATCGATTTTCGTCTTTTTTATCCGACACAGGCTCTCTGTCCGTCTCTTCAGCCCTGCAAAAGTATGGTGATCCATAGAACGGAAAAGGTAAAGACTCAGAAGAGCGAAAGACCCATCACCACCAACCACCACTGAGTCTGTTGTTCGCTGGTCTTGCAGAGCGCTCCTTCCAGGAACGACAGCTTCAACCTCGCCTTTTACTACATACGTTTCACGACGGACGGATGCCACTAGAATTTCTTCACAGAATTCATCTATCGAGCCACTGAGCCCATTTAACACTTTGTTCCTATCCTTCCCCTCTTCCCGCTGGGGTGACCCGATAGATAGCAGCAGAGGCAGCACACAGCACAGCATACCCGGACGCCTACGTATCAACACGTAGACGCACTTTTCCGCTCTAGTCGAGATTTGTGATTACTTCTCCGCCACATTCCATTCGCTTTCCCGGAAGGCAAGAAATAAATCGTCCAATATATCAACGGACAAAGGAGGACGGTGATACCCACAGAAAAACCTCCAGGAAAGCAATCAATCAATCAACACGGCAGAGAGAAGAAAGAGGAAGAGGAAGAGGGAGATAAAAATACACACTCCGCACCCAGGATGAACCTTCAGCAGAGAAAGTTATTCTTTTTGTTCGCCGTCCTCGAGATAGCGTGCATTGTGGTGGAAGGGAGGCAGATCGCTGCAAAGGCTATGATACTGGAGAAACGGCAGGCGGAGTCCGTCCCCGGAGATCAGGTGACAGAGGTACGTTGCTACACCGCAGGGAATTCAATGTTATCGGATGCAGATGAACTAATGGTAGCGGGATTGTAGGTTTTAACGGTTGTCGACACTGTGTCGTCTGCTGGGACGAGAGCGGTATGTTAGCGCTTCAAGTCACCATCCTCCAAAGGAAACATGCTAATCGCGGAAATCGTATAGCCACCTGTGACTGTAACGCGTGTGTCTACATCGCAAAGAGTCGTTTCAAGGACTACTTCATCTTTTATACGTGAGAGCCTTCTTTCGAAAAGGTGTTTAATTGTGGCACTGAGATATATATAGCTACATCATCACCCGCATTTTCATCTCCATCTCCGACCACCTCAAGTGCACTATACTGTAATGTAGGGTATACCCTCTGCGGAGCCGAACTCGGCGGTAGGTATCACTCTCCCCATCTTAACTTATCGCATCTAACCCCCTTCTACAGGAGGATGCTGCAAAACCGGCTACACCTGCGCCCTAACAGGCTGCGTCCCCCCTGCGGGAACAACCACCCCACCGCCCAGTCGAACGTGCACAGTTGCCAGCCAGACCCTTTGTGCCTCATCAATGAACTTTGGCTGCTGCGTTGTGGGCCAAGAATGTGGTTTCTCATCCTGCACCCCAGTGGGCGGACTTGCCGTGACCAAAGTCCCAGATGCCGACGCCAACAATATCAAACTCTCTGCTACCGTAACCACTCCCGCACCATCACCTGCCCCCACACAGCAGGAAAGTAAGAGCGATAACGCACCGTTATCCAAAATCGCCATTGGAGGGATTGTCGGCGGTTCAGTGGTGGCTATTATTGCGCTCGCATTAGCCTGGATATTTACGAGGAAACACATCAAGAACAGGGGTAACGTCGACGCTTCGGGCGGGGTGCGGACAACAAACTTTTTTGATCCTACGGCGACGTTATCCGGGCAGCACGGGAGTCATTCTTCGCGGTATAGGGGGGGCTCACTCCCGCCCACCGCTGCCGCAGCTACGACGAAGATATCAGGGGGACCCAAAATGAGCGAGTACCAACCGCACCGTCCCGTAGAGGGATTGGCGACTCTCCCTCAAGCACATTCACCGCCCGTGCAGCACTCCCCACCGGCCGGTGATCAGAGGTTCAGTTTTGGGGTTCATGGGGTGGGAGGAGCAGGAGGGCATAGATATCAGCCTGTGCCCGTATCAGACCAGATGCCGGCCGAACTGGGCACTAGCCCGGTGGAGGGGTGGGGTGTGCGTGAGTTACAAGGGGAGGGAAACGAAGTATTCGAGGTTGAAGGGGATGAGGGTGGACGCTCGCCGGTGGGTAAGAGGAAGAGTTGGCCTTGGGTGAGGGGTGCGAATACTAGGTGATGGTGGAGGAGCTTTTGGATCCTTAAAGTGGGAATGTATCATAAGCAATCTTTTTTCCCTTCTTTTCTCCGGTACCTTTTGTTTCTTTTGAGTCGGTATTTCTTTTTGTCGTTGTCATTCGACGGGGTTTTTGTCGGTCGTTCTTTGGCACCTTTTTTTCCTCTTCTATAGGGATTTCCCGAGTTTCGTTATATAGTTGTGGTAGTTCCTTTCTCCTTCTCTCTCATCTCACCATCGTTCGGATACCAGCAGGCATTGTAGGTAAGCAGGTTGCCAGCAGGGAGGGGGGTTAAAACAAAGTAGATACAGCACGTGTAGTTAATCATTTTATCCATTTTACTCATTCTCCCTCCATCCATCCATCGTATCCCCCACAACCTTTCGTTTCTTTTCCCCTCCTTGAAGACCCATCCAACGATTCCTCTAGCGCCCTGCACTCGAACAAAATCCAGTACCGCAACGCTCCAGCACGGCGCTGCAGAGGATATGTAGTAGATACAGCGGGGTCGTTGGATATGTCCCGTCATGACTCGTCATTCGGTTGTTTGTTCCGGTGCTTGTGCATGTATGTATGCTGGGACTATATTGTACTTTGTAGGGTGATCGAATGTTGGCATCACGGGTAGTTTACTATAATGTGTTGGTTGACCGTTTGGTGTATGTATGGGTAGGTACGAAATAGAGTGAGAGAGGGGAGTGGAACGGTTCAGGTTGTATTACCCTCCTACACTTTTGCGGTCCAGGTAATCGAGCTGTGATAATATTATGATATTATTATTAATGCCGGAGTATCATACCAAGACTAGTTACATATACTGCCCCCCCCCCCCTATAAAAGCATAGGTTGACAAGAAACTCCTAGACCAAATTTTGATATTACAGAATTAGTACAAAAAAATCCCTTCCCTCCTCCTTATTCCCTTATTGCAAACAGCTCTCTATCCCCGGTGTACAACAAGCGGCCACTCCCGCCGGAGCATCAAGCCTCAGAAATACCCGGTGAGCACCGGCCCGGAGAATACCAATAACGGAAACCGAGTGGAGGGAATGTAACGGCCCGCCGTCAGCCGGAGTATCATAGCAGCGGGCTATCTTCTAGACTGGTTGAACAGGGGAATGAAGGGTTAAATGTGGGTTTTGTGGGAAACCCGCGTTCGGGTGAAGGTGTCATTCGTGAGGATCCTCGCGCCTTACGGGATTGGCTGACTGGCCGATCGGCAATGAATTTGGGTCGTCATTGGTTTTATTTATACACCTATGTTATCGTGCGGCCGGTATAATTTAGCTTTTACATTACACCGGGACGCTAGGTGTGAAGCATGCGTAGCGCATTTGTGCTTTGGAGCGTACGGGAGGTTGTGTTCCATGAATACTTACTTATCGGTTTCACCAGAAATCACTCGATTTCTAACTTATTGCATTTGCACGATAATCGGATTCCCGACTCGGCCACTCATATCATCTCTGGCGTGCCGCCTCAATGCCGTACTTGTCCCCCACCTATGCCCCGCGAATACACCACAATACGGTATGCTACCAGGGAGCGTAAGCGTTCCCACCAAACACCTTCAGCGAGTGTTGTTCCGTTCTTTACCCGTGTGTATCAAGCGCCGCCCTGTCAGTGGTAATTTGTCTTCTTTCCTCTCCCCTCTTTTCATTTAGGTCAAGCAAAGTTAAGCGTTTATAGCCAGCCTCATAGCTGGTGTCATGGGGCCAGCATGTCACGGTGTAAGCAAGCAAGCAAGTGGCGTGTATTTCCTTTGCCTTCTTACATAGCTGAGTTAAATTCTGCTATATTATCCGTGACATACATTCGACCGACCAACCAACAGCACAGTGGTGCCATCCAGTATTCTCTTCACCGGACACAGTTCCTAACCGGAAAGGGCACCCTAGCACGAGTGAGTGCTAATGACTACCGGTACTCCATACAAAGCATTCACTCATCTACCAACTAAACTCGACTATCTTCTGCATGTACTTTATATACAATAGCACTGATATGTATACCAGCAACCAACCGACCACGCTATGAAGCGTCGGGGGCAGACAGGCTCGTCGGAACATACAACTCTCTAGCGACCTAGCTATATTCTTTTCTTCCCGATGTAAATGACAATGCTTCTACTAGTGTACTGAATTAAACGGACTATGCGTAAAAGAAAAGGAAAATAGGGGAAGGGGAAAAAATAAAGGAAAAACTCCCAAAACCATCCGAGACCAAAAACCAGAACCAAGCCCTAACTTATGCATACGAGAAATTCTGGATGTAGAGAGGAAGGAAGGGAAACAAATGTATAAGGGGGAGGAAATGTGAAAAGAGTAAATGGATGAATGTCATCGTTCTATAATCCCCCTTCCTAGCTTTGCCAACTTTTCCGCCATTTCGAGTACACCTCTGCCGTCTCGTCTTGCTTCCTCGATATTCCTTTCTAATTCTCTGACTCTAAGTTTCAATTCC
>QLOI01005204.1:0-25889 GCA_003313605.1 Tuber umbilicatum | reverse complement strand
GGGTGGACCAGAGGCGGGGGCGGTAGGAACCACGCAGAGGGGCTATAAGGTGACGGTGTGAGGGGGCGCGCCAGGAGTCCCAGGTGGGGACGCGCGGGTCGAGGCGGGCCGACGCGGGGTTGACATGGGGCAGGGAGCAAAGTAACCGGAGAGCAGCCAGCTTTCTTTTGTGCTGCAGTGCCATGGAGATTGGGGGGAGGGAAGCCTCCCGGTAGAGGATGGCAGGGGCGGTGGTCCTAAAACAATTAGTGGCCCAGCGAAGGACCTCGTGCCAGAAGGAGTCAAGTTTGCGGAGGATGGTGGCGTTGGGGATAAGAAGGTCAGCGCCATAGGTGAGGATTGGGAGAAGAAGCCCAACAGCAAGTTTACGGCAGCACCACGGGGAAAGGCCTTTCCCGGCAGGGCTAAGTCGCTTGACAAGCGCGAAAGAAGCCCAGGCCAGTGCCAGGTGGCGATGGAAGTGAGAAGAAGTTTCCAGGGAGGGGGTGAGCCAGTATCCAAGCCATCGGAGTTCTGCGGTTAGACTGAAGAAAACGGCGTAAGAGCATGGCTTCCACCATACACTTTCTTGTACCAAGTTTCCATTGAAGTTGTACCTTAAGTTCAATAGACTTAGTATGTTTTGGAGGGTCTTGCACCCTCAATTGCTACGTTCGTCCCAATTCATTAACTGTTTTGATGGTCGTATCCTTAGCCTTTTGACACAAGAGCAGCGACAACTGGTCGTCAATTAATATTAATAATTCAAATGGCTGATAATGTTGACTATCACGCCTGTATGATGGCTGGTATTAAACCCTCCTCAGGTGATCTCGGAACCAACTGTGATCGCTCAATCAAGTCCAGCTTGATGTAGTAAACTTAGAGAAAAAGACAAACACCTAACCATGGAAACTCTTCTAGCAACCCGAACCCATCAGGAAAACCTGGGGTAGACTTGATCTGGGAAAGAAAATCCTCTCTAAGAAGAAGTACAAGAAATGCGGCCTGGAATATCTAACCTGAACAAGACTACACCTGCACATTTCAACCTGTTAAGAGTAACTAGGTATTTTCTTGGTTGCGGGTAATTACTTATGTTGCCTTTCCTCATGCTAATCCAATTATCAGTCACTTCTGTTGTCTACAGACTCAAGAGTTTCTGGTATTTCATAACCCTTTGTGATGGAGTTACATCAGTCCGATTCATCTGTATCTACAGCTATGATTGGCGGAGAGTTTTGAAGGACTGCGCGAGTTTCTGATCGCTAGCTGGAGTAGGAAAGCCGCTATGCATTTAATCTCATAAGCCTGCGGATCTTGAATGCCAGCCATGTTAGAAGTTTGCTTATCTTTGTCCCTTTGCTGAGTGAACAACAAGAGAAAACGAGGTGTATTTTTCTAAAAGGTGGCCAGGTTGCCTGCATTTTGACCACTGCGCAGACTTCCCCCGTTTTTCAATCGGGTTATCCGGAATACCTTCCTGAGCTATGGCATACACAGATTTCCCGACCATTTGGGTCTTACTTGTCTGAGAGAGTTTGGATCTCGACTTATGTGAACTCTTGTCCTTTTTCCGCTACTTCCTTGAGGGAGAGACATTATCACTAACCTTGTTGTAGCTTGAGCTACTTCGGTCCTTGGTAACTGTTTTACCAAAGGTTATCATGGTCTTGAAGTGTATAGCCAACAATGCGAAGTAACGAGATGTATGCACTGGCATCGGTAGGAAGTGGTTGCGTCAATGCCCATGCATTGTCCACCAAAGATAGTATTCCTATCCGAACTTTGTCTATTATCTGTTTAGAATCGGTGTATGCGAGTCTGGCCGCTAGGTCAACTACTTTATCAAGATACATTTCAATGTTACCAGGCTTCATGGACAAAACGCACCGATTTGACAAGGTTGCAATCGTGATCTTCATGCCACCAAAACTGGTTTAGAGTACTGCACGGAACCTCTTCCAGGTTCGTCACTCATCGACTGGGTTAATGATGATACCCATCCGTAGGGCTTCATCCTCACTAATGGAGGAATGAATACCCAAGTGCCAGTTCTTGGCTACTTTTTCCGAGAGCGTGATGACCAAGCCAATCTGATCCATCTCATCCAAACCTAACCTCCAGAAATAAGTAAATTGGACTTCAACATCCGGGAGAAACCATTTGTTATTGGTTTTGTCATCTTTGAAAGACGGTATATTACTTAATAGTTCCTGCTTCAGTGGCTTCCTTGAAGTAGAAGGCACACTGAAGTCGCGAGGGCATTACCTACTCACTCTTCCAACGAACGCAGCTAATCTAGCCAAGCGACTCTCCAATCTCCTATCCTTGGCCTTATTCCAATTAAGCTTTCGCCTTCCCAGAAATGGGGTAAGATCAGGAAGAGAGTAAGCGTCGTCATCGCAGCTGTTGGAGAAACTGGAATCAACTCAGTTTGCTCCAGCACCATCATTTCCACCTTGTGGATGAGCGTTCCCACCACCATCGCCACCAAAGTTTCCACTGGGGGTCCCCCCAGGGCGATTATATCCATCAAAGGATTCCTCAACACTCTCCTGTCCTTCATCTTAGGTGTTATGCCCTGGAGGTGACTTAGGATTCTTGGGTAGAGGAGGAGGTATCGGGATACCAGGTGTATAGTTTGCCGTTCCCATACCAAAATTCAACACATATTCTATAAAGCGGTCACAAGAGTTAGGATCCCTGGGTGGTCCCACATGTGCTCTTCGCCTACATACCTACACATCCGTGGTCTTGGTTGAGGAGGTAGGACCAGGGCCGGAACTCCAAGATTCTCTGCTGAATGATTTAGGAGTACTAGAGCTGCGTCATGATGCCTAGTACAAGTAAAGTAACGAGAATACCTAAGCCGACCCTCATGACTGAGCTGTCCTATGTGATGTTGACGTTCTCATCTCTCCGTTCTTAGAGTTCCGGTCCAAAAGCCGGCAAAGCCAACGCAAGTATATGGGCGCTCCGGATGGAACACGGGATACGCCTCTAGCGAACATGGCGTAGGACACAGGGTTCCACCTGCTGAGTCAAACAGGACCACCGAAGTTGGCTTGAGCAGAGCACCGGGCGTTGGTAGCGGCAGTACTCTTGGGTGCTTTGGCGGAGTCCGCGACGGTGCATTCTTACTTCCCGCAGCTAAAGGGTGAAAGACTTGGACAGCATGGTTGGCCATTGAACCTCCTGGCTAAGATGCGTTACTACCTGCTGCGGGTGAAGTTCTTCGTCGTTTCCAGATGCTAGAGGTCTTACAGCCCATGGCCGGACTGGGTGTCCTAGTGAATTTCTTAGTTCTTGCTAAAGCTGTAGCAACTTGAGCAACAAAGGGGTGGAGTGAGGCCCCAGCTCAGAGTTCCCTAAGCCTTTAGACCGATGCCAGCACTACCCCCGCTTCCGTCAACATCCCTTGATGGTCCTGGTCTTGTAGAATTTGCGTGAAAAAGCTCTCAGAAGTGTAATCTAGGCTCCCTCGGCATCACCGGGACGACTGTCATAATAACATGGTTTTGCACATAACTCCAATGACCATCCTTAACCGTCTTCTCTAGAGCTTGAACCCTTTTGTAGATCAATCGCTGGTTAACAACTGATTGCTTGAAGCACCTCTGCTGGCCTCAGCGCCAATTAGCAGCCGCATCAACAATGTCCTGCTGAAAGATACCTTGGTATTCCTCATGTGTGCAATATTGCATCGGAGTCTCTGCCGCCTTGATCTTTTTGCTTACTTAATGAAGAATGTAAGGCTCGATAAACCGCCTGGTGAACAGTGCAAACATGAACTCCTCATGGCCATCAGAAGTGGATCCAGCCGTAAGAGTGGTCAGTGTAAAGAATCGGAATAGACGATCCGAGTTAGCAACGACAATAACCCGCCATTCTTCAAGAATATCAATCGGAGCCACCTCGATGAAGATTGTCATTGCCTGTCATTCAACACCACATAAGTTCTCATAAACTGACGATAGTAGACGGAGTTCATGGGCCAGTTGCGCAGCACGGTCAATACAAACAATGTTGGCAGATATCTTTATTTTCATGCGATGCTTCTTGTACCAGACAAGCGACTAGTAATAGGAAGAGGTTCATAACAATGGTTCATCAATCAATCAAGAGAGAATGGGTTAAGCTAAAAGCGCACTTAACGATATACTTTAATGGGGGCACCCTATGGGAAGATGGATCCCAAGGATGCGGCCGTACTAAAGCTTTCTTCCTACGCAAAATGCAGAACAAATATGTAAAGTAGAGAACCTTAACTGTGAAACTTAATATCGTTAAGCCCCAGCGGTACCCGATAAGTTCTTGTGAAGATAGTTGATCGTCTTTGGACAAGTGGTCTAGTATATACTTACGTAGAATCATATAATGCCAGCTCCTCTCCACCACTCCTAAGCTTACCAGCATCACAAGGATGCGCATCTTCTCAGGGACTCGGGCTAACGTTCCACCGAATGTCAGGCATCTCTGCTAGTTCATTATCCCCCGTGAGGTGTTCATGCAGTAACCTGATACATGCGGGTGCAGTAGAAAACTCTTCACATTGTTGTCCTCCGGCTGTCACTAGCGAGGCCACAGGTTACTGATGAGCTAGCCTAATATCAAAGTCACTGTTGTATGCGTATTCGTCTATGCAAGTCCTGTAGACTACCGTTCAATGTTGCTTCTGTGCTCTACAAGTCTATCATCTTCAACTATCTTCGACACCATAGCTGGGTCTACAGACTCCACTGATAAGCCACTTAAGTTATATTCTTACATGGGCCCTCCCCGCAGCCATTGACGTTAAGTACATCTACCGAGATAAGACTACTACGATCTAGAGTTCGCTAATAACCTCCCTACACCATGCAGTCTTTCCGGAGTATTCCGACCTTGAAGGTCTACTACTTCTCCGGAGTCCTCCCAGGCTTCAAGTATACCTTATTTACCTACCACAGTAGGCTTATACATACAAGTAGTATATACACTCAACAGTTATCTTTTGTGTATCTATTCGATCGCTCCAGGCTCTCTCATATATCCTGCTCCCAGCCTCCAGTCGACTGGACGTCAACAATATATATAATTTTACCACACAGTCTTTAATCGTAGACTTTTACATGCAAACCAGCAACTACCCTTTTGTTGGCCCATGACTCATTGTCTATACATCGGGGCCAGAGGGGGGTGTCACACTGAGATTTACCAATATTCGCTCAAGGCAAGATTTTCTTCGGTTAGTAGCTCAACCACTGATTACCTGATTGAGCCCATAATTGAACCTGCAATTTCTTCCAACCTAACAAACATTCCTATAACTTTCCCTGGAACATCGCGTAATCATTTACGCTTAAGGCAGGGTAACTCCTATCCAAAAGTAGGGTAACCATTTCACCGAGTGCGGGTAACTAAACACCCCATAGTAGGGTAACTACCCATCTTAGATATGGTAACTCGCCGGGGCTCTCGGAACTGTTCCGATGCCATAGCATACACTTTTCCTTCCTTCCTGGTAGATCTTTCTTGTTCGCAGTCTAAGCTTCACCCTTTGCTTAGCCCGTATGGTAACCCTTTGGTACAGTTAGCAGACTAGCCTAACCTTAACCCTTCCTGGCTCCGGTATGGGATAAGACTAAGTCTACTATAAGATCCAGCAGGGTTGTTACTCTAATGTAAATGCACCATGGTTGTCCACTTGAATCTCTTTTACTTCTTCAATATGTGTTGATGCATTAATATCAAGCAATAAGCCTGGTAACTAGAGACACCCCTTCACACCTTGTGTAAGGGCCATGTACTTTACTGCAGTGGAGGGCAACGCGATAGTGGCCTGCTTGTCACTGTTCTACAAGATTGTGTCTTCCTTCAATAAGAATGTGTAACAACTTATCTATTTCCGATCTTCACAACATCCATAATCTGCATCAGTAAACCCCATTCTCTTTCCTTGAACTTGGTTGTACAGTGTGTGGTTTGTTGTTCCGGCCAGGTATTTAAAGATACGCTTTACTGCTGTTCACTGTGGTGTATCTGGATTGGTTGCAAATTGGCTACTCTTTCCAACCGCAAAGGATATATCTGGTCTGGTATAGACCTAACATATCATTCATGAGTAATCACGTGGTGGACTGGTATTGCTTTATCACGATTACGTCGCCTGTGTTATTTTTGTTACACCTTTTCAAATTAATGTGGGTATCAGCATGAGGAACAGTTTGGTTGCAATTACTCCTTCCGTGGGCCACAAGAACTTTCGTCACATATCTGGTTTGTGATCAATGTAAGGTGCATATCCCATAATTTCTCTCAATCTCCAGTCCCAGGAACGTCTTCAATTCTCCCTGATTTGTCATTTCTAATTCTTGCTCCAATTCATACCCAATCCAGTTGATTAATTCTTTGGATGGTGCTGCAAGGACAAGATAATCAAGGTAAAGTAATAGGATTACATGTCTTCCATAGTTGATGAATAAACTGCGCTTAAAGTTGCTTTGATGAAAGCCTTTTGTTGGAAGGAATGACGTATCGTTCCATACCATGCGCGGGGTGCTTGCTTCAATCCATATATCCCTTCCAACAGGCCACAGGCCATTAGTCGCTCATGGTCCATCATTGTCCTGTTGCACGCTACAGTAACTCCCTCTGGTACTACCCTGGATACACTTCACCAAGCTCACCATTCAAGAAGGCTGTCCTGACGGCCATTCCTTCAATCTCTCAATCATTTTCGCAGCACAAGGCCAGTAGCCATGTTATAGTAGTAAATTTTACTTCAGGTGCAGGTTGATTTTCTCAGTTAACCTTTCTTTTCTTTTTAGCTTACGTTTACTTATTCTATACTCTGAGTCACTCATTCTGTCCTTGCTGCATAACAGTTGCCACCTTCTTCCTATTTGAGATGAGAGGACGGAGATACCACGACTGCTGGGATAGTTAGTTCTAAGATGGCAGATCATGCTACGTGTTGAGTTTGGGAACTGGATACATGGCTTATTGCTATACTGGCTCAGAAGGTATAAGTAGGCAGCATCCGCATAATGTTAATAAGAAGTACAAGCAACAATTGAGGTTCCTTACACTCACTCATTCTTTGACTTTCCAACAAGTTCAAGGACTGGTACTGGCTTCCGCTTGCAATAGCCTTTACGCCACAGTACAATATTTGGCAGGTTATGAGCCTGGAGCAACACGTTTGATCACGAGCAAGGTTTATGAGTGATCCCTCCTACCCTCGCCTTCCACCACTGCTAGACCAACCGCCAACTTCCAAAACCACAATGTCCGACCTCTCTTCGTCTACCTTTCATTCTCATGTTCGGGAAGACAAACCAATGACTATCAAGCTTGATAATGTCAAGCTCTTAGCCGGATATGAGAACCATAACACCTGGGCCTCAGTCATGACCCTAGTCAGGGTTCGGAATGGCAGGCGACAGACTAGACTGGACTGGGTGGTATGGTCAATATTTGGTCTAGTACTATGAGAGAGTTCACATTGACCAGGCACTCAATATTCAGGACTGGACTGCTTGAGAGATTGGTCAGAGCAATGGGACCGAGTGAGAAAATATACATGGCGCTTACGCAATAGCTCAGCTGTCCGATTAGCGGATCTTTGAGCGTTGCATACGATGTCGGGAAGTAGATGTTTGTTATAAATTTTTGGAAGACAGAGCTAATGGTAGATGGGCCCAGTCAATATGGTAACTGGAAAATTTGATATCGATGGGTATCTATTGTGATATTTGTAGTATATACTTGTACACCATTCCCGTAATTTAAATCTCATGCAATACACTTCTATTCGCACAATTTCTCTTCCAATATGTGTTGCCAGACTGCCAGTAGATTGTGTCTTCGGGCCTGGTCAGAAACATGTCTAGGCTGCACTAGACTTTCTAAGGTAGTCAAGTCCAGTCCACACGATTGATTGAGATCGAATGTCCAGTCAAACCCCCGAGACCAGACCAGTCCGACCATTGGGAACGCTGACCCTGGTCGGGAAAGGCATGAAATACTCTGACATAGTTGTAGATGGTCTGCAACCAGCATTGGATGCTGATAAGGATGTAGCAAATGCTTGCCATGAACTCTGTCATCAATCCTCAGCTATCTACATTCAGGCAGTGACTTCAGAGATCTTGGAGAAGATCGTCGAGATTGGCCATCTATACGAAATGTGGAAGTACCTGCGAAGTGAATACTCCCGTGATCCCGCGTATGCATTAGTATGACAAATTACAAACTTTTCCTTCTTGTCTACGACCCATGACCCAGGACAACCCATCTCCGCATTCATATCCTACCTTGAAACTGAGTGGCTAAGACTACACAAACTGGTCAAAGCTTCGCAGGACTCTTACCGAAAGACTTTTGCTCCCTTCTTGGAGGAAGATAAAGTGAAGCGAGATTTCCTACTAGGTTTCTATTATTAATCACTAGTGCTTACCCGGAAGCTGGTCTACTGTTTTTTTTGTTGAACGATTAAGAGTATAAGGAATGTAATAAAAGGCAATACGGAGGAAATAACGGTAAATAGTCTGAATTGGCTGGGAGAGGGATATAACTACGGTGAAGAAGGAATCGGGAAGAAGACCGGTGGAACCATCACTGGTGGAGGTACCGGAATAGGGAGCGAGGTACCGCAATGGAGAGCGAGGAACCGGAAAGGAAAGCGAGGTACCGGAATGGAGAGCGTGAAGCCACGGTGGTGAAGGTAAAAGTGGACATGTCATGAGAACGACGGGACAAAGAAGGCTGGGTCCTGTTAGGAAGACTCCCGGGAGACTAGTTATTGATTTTTTTTTTGTATTTAAAGAGGGCTGTGAACCCACCATTGTAGTTGGACGAGTCGCAAGTTAATAAGTCAATCGTTATACAGTCTATTCTTCTCATCCACGTTTCCCCATCTTAGTCAATCTCAGCCTAGAATTTCTTTAGTTTCCTCGTTCAACATCAAAAGAATATAGTTGAAAACCTGTCAAGTAAGGACCACTTCACATTTGCAGAAATTAAATAACGACTGGTTGATTTGCACTACGGTGTGAAACCCACGCCTAATAATACATCCGTAGCACTATCAACTAGCCAAAGGCCAACTCGAAACCATCCTGCAACTTACCAAACACCGCACCAGACTGATAGGCGTACAGTCAGTACTTGCTGCACGAAGTACCACTCGACAAGAGCAAATGGTCATTTGTGGTCCGAGTGCTAGCGCCTCAAATCACAAAAAGAAAATCCAAGTTCTAGCACCCCCAAAACCACACATGAGTCACACATCACGACAAAACGACAACACCAGGTTAGCGAACAGTTCTTCTTTTTCGACACTTGTGCCACCTCGCACATGTGTCCCAATGCAGGACGCTTCGACAAGGTCAGGGTTTGTTCCAGCCCTTCAAGATCCAGCTCAAAAGAGCAAATGGAGATAGAAGGGAAGGGAAATGTAGTGTTAGACTGTGTACTTAAGGATAGAAGTACACTAGAGTTGTTGTGAAACATGTTCTATATGCCCTGGCCATAGAACGATCTGTGTTGTCGTGGCGAAAGCTCCAGATAGAGAAATATAAGACGTGGGGAAAGGGAATGAAATTGTACTTGAAAGGGACGGAAAGCTTGCAACTCGAGCTCTTTTTGAAGGTGGTCTCCCACGGGCTTGCGAGGTTATGCCTCACTCCTTTATGACCTATGAGTTCTGGCATGAAGCACCGGGGCATCCCGCTCCTGCCACCCTTGCTAAGTCGCGTGACCTTTACGCTGACCTCTCTGTGATTCCCTCTGTTCCGCCGACCTTCTATTACAAGTCCTTCACTCTTGCAAAGTCGACTCGCCACCAACCCGCATCACGTCAAAAACGAAATCTGCGAAGATATCTCATTCACTTAGACTTATGTGGACCATTTCCAGTACATAGATTTGGTCAGGCCACATATTACAAAACCTTTGAAATTTTGGTAATGGAGGATGACGGATAGCAAGCAGAAGCCAGTCCAAGTTGTTAGACTTGTGGAAACGGCCTGAGATGAGCGAATGTGAACAACCTTGATTTATTCCCTTGATCTCTCCTTAGCTTGGGAGCGATGATCTACTTATATCCCCTATCAACCTATATTCAGCCAGTGAACACGTAGTCTCAAGTCCCCATTGATACATATGAAATAGTGACATAGCGATAGGTAAATGAATGAATGCCAACTGTTAGTATCACAACGTATTACCCATCCTAGAGCATCCTCTCATCACTCTCTACGCATTGCAATCACGACGGAGGAAATACAAGAGTGGAAAGATACATGTAGTAGTAAGACAACAACTTAGGAAGGTAAACGCGCAAAACTAACACTCCTTGTCACTTTGCACCAAATATCCTGGAACACAAGTGCTCATGCGTTATCCTTCCCAAGACCTTGGTACAGATATCTGCCAAGTTCTGTGCAGAACTAATAGTCATGAGTGTTAATGTCCGGTTTTCCACCTGTTCACGTGTAAAATGATATGCGATATCAATATGCTTGAATGCATTACTGATTCGCTTGTTGTTCGCAAGGTCAATAGCCGCTTTGCTGTCACACTACAGATCGGTCAGGCACAACGATAGATTCAATTCTCCTAGGCCTTGCCGTAACCAGAGATATTGCTTTGTCGCAAAAGCTAATGCAATGTACTCAGCTTCACAGGTTGAATGGGCAACAGACAGTTGTTTCTGTGCTCGCCAAGAAAATTGTAGAATCATCTAAGCAGAAGAGATAGCCCGAGAAGCTTCTACTAGTATCAAGACAGTTTGCGTATGAAGCATCACAGTACCCAGTGATGTTGAGCTTCTGGTTCAAAGGGTAAACTAGACGATTTGCTTTGGTTCTCGATAAATAACGAAGAACTCATCTGACTGCCTTGTAGTGTGTCATACTAGGATCGGAGTTACATTGCCAAAGGAAAGTAACTGTAAATGCGAGGTCGGGCCGTGTACCGGTTACCAAATACATCAAAGATCCGATAATTTGTTGGTAGTCCTAGGCCTGGACCCGATCATCACCCGTTGTAGACTTTTGTGGAACAATTCCGGAGTCCAATGGGGTAGCGACAGGATTGCAGGAGTCAAATCCAAATCTTCTCAGAATTTTCACGATGAATGCCTCCTGAGAAAGTGTCATAGCTTCCTCTGTCTGCTGAATCTGAATACCCAACAACCAATGGAGGTAACCCAGATCATTGACCTTAAATGCAGACTTTAAATGCTGAATTGTCGCATCCTGCAATTTTCCAGCGTGACCAAATATTGTTAGGTCATTAACGTAGATTGCCATGAATAACTCGCCAGAGTTATGGATAAGGATACAGGGATCGAATTCGCAAGTGAGAATCCCAACGGCGCTAGGTAATTTGTCAAGCGAAAGTACCACTCTCGTGGTGACTAATTCAGACCATATGTGCATCGCTTTAGCTTGAAGACATATCCCTCAGGAGCAACATTAAGCGGCAGTTGAATGTAGACGTCTTCTTCCAGGATCCCATAACGGGAGGCAGTTTTAAAGTCTAGTTGCCGAGGCTTCCAACCTCCAGCTGCGGATATAGCAAGTAGCAATCGCCAGGACTCATATGTGCGACTGGAGCAAAGATCTCAACATAGTCTACCCCCATGCACTGCGAGAAACTTCTTGCAACATAGCGAGCTTTGTAATGTATGAGCTGTTCTTGCTTATCACCCTTCAGTCGGAATATACACTTTCCTCCAACCACATTACTGTGTGATAGTGTCTTCACTATGTCCCAAACCTTGTTTTCCTTCAATGACTGAAGTTCGTCATTCATTGCCTTCTGTCAATGGTCTCGTTCTGTCTCTTCGAAAACCTCGTGATAACTCTTACAGTCAGTCGTCAGAAGTGTTATTGATTGCTTAGTCAACAACCACGCCAAAAATGCCAGATATGAGTTCGCAACCTTGAATGTGAACCACATCGCGAAGCCACAGGTACTTTCAACCATAACACAATTAACAAAACTATCTTTTCAATTAATTTTTCTTTTAATCATTGTTTACCGATCTGGATATGCAAATCCTTCTGCTCCAAAAAAGAAGCGAACACCAAAAACACAACAAAAATAGATGACCAATATTGAAAAGGGAATGATAATTGACTTTTTCAACTGCCTCCAGAATATTGTTCTGTTGCTCAACTTATTGGGCGGCCTTGGATAACTATTAAGATCTTCATTGCCCGTGCAGGTGAACGACAATCTATGGAAAATCTTCCTCGCCGCGGTCGAACCACAGTGCTTAGCCGTCAGCGTTGCCGCACAATTGTCCCGCCTGCCAAAAACAACCGAAAATGATTAGATCTGCTTTCAGGAATCAATATGCGCCGGGCATTTCTCTTTCTACTGGTAACACCTCCTAATACTGGTACTACTCTGAGTGATAGAATATGATTGACTAACTAATATCAATAAAAATAGTGGATAGAATACTCACAGAGGCCAATATTGAGAAATGGCTAGCTAAATCCGGCCCTAAGCTTAAACCTGAGCATGTGGCCAAGAGATTGAGGTAGGCTACAGCTCATAGGAACTGGACAGTGGAGGATTTTGAAGGGGTTATTTGGAGTGATGAGTGCAGTGTGGAGAAATCCCAGGATCCAGGTCAGCTATGGGTTTTCAAAGAGCCTGGAGAGAAGTGGCTAGCTGATTGTGTTCATCCAAAGGAGAAGGATAAGGGAATATCACTTATGGTTTGGGGCTACTTTTGGGGTAAGAGAAATGGTCCTCTGGTTCCTATTACTCAAAATATCAACAAGATCAGGTGTGTTAGGCTCTTGAGAAAGCATCTTTTTCCTGTTATTCATCAAATGATATCTTTTGGTATGCAAGATATTCTTTTTCAGCAAGACAATTCTCTTGTTCACAAGGCTTATCGTGTTATGGACTGGTTGGAGAGAAACCGTATTGAGGTGGAGGAGCATCTCCCTTATTCCCCTGATTTAAATCCTATTGAGCATGCATGGGTTAAGCTTAAAAAGAGGTTGCACCAGCAGTATCCCAGGATCACAGATACCCCAGGAGGAAAGGAAGCTGTTATGTGGAGGCTGGCACAGGTATTACTATTGGTTTGGGAGACAATTCCTGAGGAGTTTTTTGAGAAGTTGTGGAAATCAATGCCTGCTAGGGTAGCTGCAGTTCTGGAAGCAAGGGGAGGTTATACAAAGTACTAGCTATTGTTATTCTTATTTCTGTCATCTAATTAATTCATTATTATTGGAGTTGTGTTGATCGTTCACTTGTTCGTTGGTTCACTCATGTGCGCGTGTACCCATTGGCAACCCCGCTGCTAGTACCCCACCACACGGCACACTGTATGGCGCAATCGCTAATTAAACATGTCTCGAGTCACGAACACTTCTGACGACTGACTGTAGGTTTCTGAATATCATGAATACTGACTATGGCGACAGCCGTAGTACTTAAAACTTCATCCATACTAGTATAATCACTTGCGCAAGTCGACTCCGAGCTCTGTGAGCTGTCTATGAGATTCAGGTTCGGATTTTCGTTACTCTGATCTCGGAATTGCCATGCTCCTTCTGGCTGCTGGACAGCCCGCCCCCCCCCCGTGAGTCTAGTAGATATTCGGACCATGGCTGGGTGATGTTGGCCGTACAACTATTGGTGATCGAATGTCGGAAGATCTGTCACGTGCATCAATCATACTTGTATCCATTATGGAATCATTCGGATTTGCCGCAGGGGCATCTGGTAAAGAGGCCGATTGTGGACTATCTCTGCCAGAGGTAATCGATTCTGCGGTCGCGTCACCTTCTGGAGGTGCGGATGGTACCGATGAATCTGGACTAAATGTAACAGATTCTCCTTCTGGATTCCAAAACGGTGGACCCAAGAAGCCATCGCACTTCCCAGCACGATTTGCGTCTTGAAAGAGCTGCACGACCTTTGGGTGACCTTTGTCAAACCATTGGTTTGCAATATCCGGATGGCGATCTATCTAGGCACTCCACATCTCGTCAGTTGGAAATCCTTGTTTGTTGATAGTAGAGGATGAATCCAAGCAATCCGTCGTTTTACTATTTGCAGCAGTGCAGATCTGGCTCTACATGCTCAATTTTCTATCAGTAATTAGCTTGCTGGAATGTGGGGATAATGGATACGTGGTGGAAAGAACACATTGGCAGAGATTATAATTCTTCGCAATTCAGGTAAGAAGATACGATAATACTTCTCAGTATCTGTATATCCAACAAAAACTCCTTCTTGAGCTCTTGGTTGGAGCTTAGCGCCTGCACCGCATGAAGCTTTTGGAACATGAACGTAAGCCTCACGCCCAAACGGTTGCTGATGTGCAATGTCTGGTATCTTTTCTGATAGTGCTGCGAAAGGGGTTTCCTTAACCAGCGCACTATGCGGGTGCCTATTCTTCATGTAGACAAAAGTCGATACAGCCTCTCCCCACGGGCATTTCTTCTTCATTTGTAAGAGAATCGCACGAATCCCCTCTCCAATAGTACTATTGACGCGTTCAGCCACTCCATTAGATTCTGGTGAATATGGAGGAGTCTGCTGATGTCAAATTCCTTTTTTGGCAAAGAAGGAAGATCGCTCGTAGTTAACATATTCGCCGCCATTATCTGTGCGTATTGCACGGACTGTAAGAGCATGTTGTGTTTCAACCATTTGAATGAAATCACAGATCTCTCTACCAGCTTCTAACTTCTTCTTCAAAAATAGAACCCGTGTGTACCTTGGTATCACAAACAAAGCTTATGTAATAGAGTGCCTGGCCAACGCTAGGTATGGGAAATGGACCGCGTAAATCGGAGTGCATTAAGTGACACCTGCCCAGATGTCTTTTAGCACGTGGTGCTGGTTTGTGCTTCGTGGTCTTGGCCACAGTGCAGGGTTTGCAGAAAGATGTGGAGGGGATGGGTGGAATCATAGAAGAATTCATATAATAGTGATCTGCTTTAGCTATTGTCGATGGCGCTGGATGTCCTAATGCTTCATGCCAAAACTCATAGGTCATATAGCTCTTGGGAACAACTTCACAAACCCGTGGTAGGCCACTGTCAAATACAGCCCGCAGAACCAGTTTTCTATTTTTCTGGAGTATAATCTCATTTCCTTTACCACTCATCTCATATTTTTCTAATTGCAACTTTCGCCACGATAGCAGTGGTCGTTCAAGATCAGGAACATAGAGAACATCTATAACTACTACTGTCTATGTACTTCCATCGTGAAGTACACACTCTAACACAATAGTGCTCTTCCCGTAAATCTCCATCTGTTCTTTAGAGCTTGACAGCACAAAGCCGGAACGAACTGAGAGGTTCTCAAAGCGATCTGCAGAGGGACACATGTGAGCGGTAGCGCATATGTCAAAGAAGAAGGGTTCTGCGCCCACCTGTTTCTGCCGTTGGGTCGTCATGTGAGCTTCATTCCCTGGTTTGGCGGCGCAGTGGTTTCCGTTGTCTTTATACGATTTAAGAGGATAGTAATCTGACCAAAGATGGCCATTGGCACATGTAGGATGGTGTTTCGTACACCAGGTACAGATCTTACGCTTGTCGGCCTGCTTGGTTCCTTGACGGTTGGAAAATCTTTTACGGCAAGGTCTTCGGGTGGTTGTGAGTGCAATTGCGGTATTTGGTAAAGAGGGCTTCAGGTCAAAATCCAAATCACGCAGATGTTGTTTGACTTCAGAAAAGGTGACGTTATCCTTGGTGGACAAGTTGTCAACTATGTTCTTTTGATGGCGAACCAGGAATCCGAGTAGAAAGTCACGCTTTGCTTTAACTTCCTCCAGAAACTTTGCAAAGGTTTTTCTATAAGGGTCCGGAGAGGCTTTGGCTAATTTGTGAAGCCTAAGCTACTTCGTCTCGAATGTGGATATAAACGCTGATATTGGTTGCATCGGATCGTAGGTAGTGGATAAGGATGCGAAGTTCGTAATTTGTGAACCTAACGCATAGGCAGTATCATGGTAGTACTCTGCCTTCAGGTATTTCCTCATCTCATGTGGATGACCTATTTCGACAATCTTTTCCAGAATATCAGGATTGACTACCTGGATATATACGGCCGAGGCTTGATGACCGAGTGCACGGTAGGGATTTCGTTCATCAGAGTCTGCGTCGTCCGCTGGTTGTTGACCGTCAACCACGATCTCATAACATCGCATTCCATTCCATACAGGTGTCATTATGGAGGCCCAGATTGCATAATGATCTTGTCCTGTTATCTGTTTAACATTGTCAAGTTTGAAGCTTATTGGTTTATCCTCACGGACGCGAGAGCGGAAGGTAGATTCTGAGAGGTCCGACATTGGGCTTTTCGAGATGTTTGATTCCTTAGGAGCCGGAGGAAGGTTTGGGTAGTGAGGTTCGCTCATTAATCAAGTTCCGTATTATTATGCTGTAAGCACCGGGCTCATAACCTGAAATTTTGGTAATGGAGGATGACGGATAGCAAGCGGAAGCCAGTCCAAGTTGTTAGACTTGTGGAAACGGCCTGAGATGAGCGAATGTGAACAACCTTGATTTATTCCCTTGATCTCTCCTCAGCAGGGGAGCGATGATCTACTTTTATCCTCTATCCACCTATATTCATCCAGTGGCAACGTAGTCTCAAGTCCCCATTGATACATATGAAATAGTGACATAGCGACAGGTAAATGACAGATATACCAAATGAATGAAAGACAACTGTCAGTATCACAACGTATCACCCATCCTAGAGCATCCTCTCATCGCTCTCTACGCATTGCGATCATGAGGGAGGAAATACAAGAGTGGAAAGATACATGTACTAGTAAGACAACAACTTAGGAAGGCAAATGCCGAAAACGAACAACCTTTGTATGCGATACCACAAGCTATGCATGGGTCCGACCTCTCAGAAAGGAGTTTGATACTTCGCAAGAGATTCAGAGTTTTATTCAGATGTTGGAAACACAATCCAATCTGAAAGTACGATCATTGCGAACTGCAAATGGAGGAGGATATGTAAACTGTGTACTTTCTTCCTTCTTTGTGCAAAACGGAATTCACCATCAAACTACTCCCCCGTACTCACCTGAATCCAATGGTATCCCAGAACGTTTGAATTGTGTGATTGGTGAAGGCATTAGAGCTATGCTTTCCTCAGTTTGTGAGAAACGGCTATGGGGCGAGGTAGTATCCACATTTGTCTATCTAAAGAATAGACAACTACATTCAGCTCTTTTGAAGCAGACTCCCTTCGAAGCGTTCTTAGGAAAGAAGCGGCAGGTTGAACATGTGCAGCACTTTGGACGAGAGGCGTATGTACATGTTCCTAAGTGTGCACAAGGTGCTGGTAGCAAACTACTACCTCGCGTACAAGCAGGATTGTTTGTCGAATACACTGACACCGACGATCATTATCGCAGTTTCCTACCACAGTCAGTGCGAACATTGGTATCAGGGAATGTATTTTTTCCACCATGCGACAAGAACCTATACCATTCTGCGAAGCAGCTGGATTCATATACAGATATACGTAACCGCAATAAGATTGGTAACGCTACAACTCTATCAAATAAAACTTCCCTGAGTCTGTCCTATCCTATCAAAAAGGATGGATTTCCAACTGATCCTATATGGACCGCTTGGATGGACCGACATCTAGATGTTGCCTATGAATGGTATGACAACGGTCATCCGAAGATCATAGAGCTATTTCTTGGGCTACATTGGTGCGGCAAGAGAGATGCGTCTTTGGGTCCCCCGTTTTGGGCTGCTGGTAATGAAGAATGTGACACACCTGGTCCCAGTTCTGTCATACCATCCTCACCACCGGCGACTGATCCTCCCACCATGGCAGATGGAGGAAGTCAGGACAATTCGCAGGTACTATCGGATATGCAAACACTGAATCGCAGTCACTCTACTACTGATTAGATAATGACTGTAGAAGCCGACCTTTCCAATACTGGAACGGAAATTTTTGTTCGTCCTCCGCAGCTATGTCGCCAAAATTAATGAACGAACGAGTAGACACGCAACGGAGGAGTGGTACGACGTCCAGAAGGGCCATGGAGATTACGTGAGCCGGATGACGATACAAATTATTCTGACCTTACAGATTACTCTTACAGCTAGCAATCCACATCTGTGCATGATGGCACTGACATAGATGAAGTATTAAGTACCACCGCTACTACACTAATTAGTGTCCATGATATGAAAGAACCCAGTACCTATCATGAGGCAATTGAGGGAACGGAAGCGGAGCATTGGAAAAAGGTAATCACCGAGGAACTAGAATCTTTGGATGAGAACTGTGTCTGGGACATAGTTAAAGGTCCTTCACATTGTCACATTGTTTGTAGGAACTTGGTTTTCAAGCTGAAGGGTGATGAGCGCGGCCAGCTTGTCCGCTAGAAAGCACGCTATGTTGCAAAAGGCTACTCACAAGTTCAGGGAGTGGACTATGATGAGATCTTTGCTCCCGAGACACGATATGAGTCCTTAGGCCTACTATTAGCCTTCTCAGCGGCAAGGGGTTGGAAGCCATCTCAACTCGACTTAAAGACCGCCTGTCTATTTGGAGTCTTGAAAGAAGATGTGTACATGCACGTGCCTCCCAATATCTCCTGCGAAGGGTACGTCGCGAAGCTCAATCGCTGCATCTAACGTAATTTACCGCGATGCTGCTCTTCACCGGGATGTGGCTCACGGTAGCCACCACCAGATAATCAAATGTATATTTGATTATCTACATGAGTAATACTGATACCATCTTGAAAATTTGATACAAGATACTTTCAAATATGGAGAATCAGGATCTGGAGCTTTTATTATTAACATGAAATAATCCTTCATGTATACATGCATTTTTCAAAGCCAGTTTGAATATTATCTGTCCATGAATGGAGAGCCTGGAAAGCTGCATATCATTTCAACATTAATACTTCATGTACAGCGTAATATCCTATTAGGCTTCTAGTTTCTCTGCTGGCTTCTTCGATATTTATTTATTGCTCTAATGTCAGACTATGGGACTTTATAACTGAGAAATGTTGTATTCATATCTTGGAAACTGAATCAGATGATATCTCTTCATGGAATTTATTTAAAATTCCAATACTTTGTAATATACTTCGATACGATGATTTAAGATACTATTCCAACTTCCAAGGTTATCAGTCGTTCTCAGCATATTCCATTCCCTGGTGATTGAAAAATAATATAGTAACAAATACTCCTCCTATACCTTAACCATGAAGGCTACACATGTAGGATAAGGCTAATGGTTATCTCTTCTGTTCTACTCATATAGTTAATACTATTGAATAAGTTTTAGCCAGTTTTGAGATTACAGTTTAGTGTTTTTAAACTCTGGCTCTTCTAGAGCCAAATTTTGATTTTAATTTTCAGCGCTTAACTATATAACCCGAACCACTATCGTACTATAGTTGTAACTTGTTTTACTAGGTTATAAAGTCAGAGAGATATAGATCTTGAACTGCCAAACTCATATCTTAATTCGATAACCAGATACTGAAGGGTAAAAATGATCTATTTTGTATTAGATTTACCCTCTATATATTAGTTATTATAAAATCCCAATCTGCAGTTTTATTGCTAGAAACACATATTCCACTAACTATATAAGAGCTAGAGAATTACTCTATGAGGTTATAAATGTCCTCCAATGTATATTTGAATTTGTATACAAGGTATAAAAAGAGTCGTGCTGATTAAAACTACAATTCTCAAAACTAAAATTACCAGTAATACCAGTATTATTAAGAGATAAAATCTGCATATTCTGATTCCCCATATTTAGAAGTACTTGATATCAAATGTTCAAGATGGTATCAGTATTATTCATATAGATAATCAAATATACATTTGGTTTCTCCACTGATTGCTACTGTGAGCCGCATCCCGGTGAAGAGCCGCATCCCGGTAAATCACGTTATGGGTTGAAACAAGCCCCACGTGAATTGTACTTTTGGCTTACAAAGTTTCTAAAGCCCATTGGATTGGCTTTCTCGGAGTTTAATTCCTGTGTTTTAGTTCACTAACCACATAAACTGTTTATTGCAGTTTATGTTGACGATCTGACGATTTTCGGCTAGGCTGGAAAGTTCAGGGAGATTACTACCTAGCAATTGAAGTCTGAATTGAAAGTCAATGATTTGGGTAACCTACATTGGCTGTTAGGTATCCAGATCCAACAAACGAATACTGCAATAACACTTTCCCAAGAAGCCTTCATCACTAAGGATTTACGATGGTTTGGATTTGACTCTGGCAATTCTGTTGACAAACTGCTCCATTGCGGAACCGTCTTGCAGAAGTCCGTAAACAGGGATGAATTAGTAGAGGCAAAGAATTACCAACACCTGGTCAGATCATTGATGTACTTTGTAACAGGTACCAGACCAGACCTATCATTTACAGTAATATTCCTTTCACACTACAATTCCAACCACAATAAGGTGCTCCTACAGGCTGCGAAAAGAGTGCTCTGGCACTTGTCCTAAATCAAGTTACGGCAATTGATTTATCCTTTGGGCCAGGAGTTAACAGTAACTGGATACTGTGATGCTTCTTATATGAATAGCCTATATACTCGCCGGACCTTCTCCGGTTACATCTTCTCGCTTGGAGAATCTGGAATCTCCTGGCGGGCACAGAAGCAACGTACAGGTGGACAATCCACAAGTGAGGCGGAGTAAACTGCATTGGCCCTTGCAACCAAGCAGTACCTGTGGCTAAGACATGGCCCACAGGAACTACACCAACTACACCAATCCTGAATTCCAATGGCGCTGTATCGTGATAGTAAAGCTGTCATTGACCTTGCAAACACCAAATGCATCAGTAATCCTACAATACATATCGATGGTGCATATCACTTGATATTGAAAATCACCGCTGCTTTCCCGAAGCTGGACTCCTGGCGACTGCCCACTGATATTTCCTTTCATGTACAGGGGTTATTGGGACGAGCGGCAAGGATGAGAAAGCGAATACGAGTAGGCGGAGCGATGTCCTATATGTTCTGCAAAGGTGAACTGGAAGGAAGGGCAACTGATACTTGATGTCAGAGGTAGTAGATTAAATGGCGACCTGGATAGAACTACGGAGGATAAATACAGGAGTAAGGAGTGGTGCAATGATCGGAATCAAGTGCGGTGGAACTGGGGTGAGGGAAGCATCGGGCCTAACCGCGGCGGAATTGAGACCGAGATAGAAGTAGAAAGACCATTGTGGAACCGCAGCTGGGAAGAAAATACCCATGGACGATAGAGTCAGAATAGTGAGGTAGTGATGAAGTGACGGAGGAAGGGAGAGTATGTTATGAAGACTCGTGGAAGAGGACGACATGTTTTTGTATTTAAATGAGTCAGCTCACCCACCATATGTAGAAAGAGAAGTCGCCAGCCAACAGGTCAATCATCATAGATTGTTACCTCCCCTTCTGCATGGGTTTCTCATATATCTTTTTCAAGTTCTTGCCTCAATTTTTTCTTTAGATTATGAGAGAAGGTAGCGCATAGGAACCTATTATCTGATACCAATTCAACAAGAGAGTAATGTACATCACACAAACCGCCCAGCAATTATGTCCACCACTAATGCGAATACAACTTCCCTCACACAGTATATTGAGAAACTGGGGGGCTCAATGGCAACGGGCTAAAGCAACTACAATGCTCTAGGGTTCCATATTGTGAGTATCCTTGAAGAGTATGACTTGATAGCTACGATTGAGGGAAATACCATGACTTCAACCAACAAGGATCGGGCATTTACGATACTAACTATCACATTTCTCGACTGACATAGCTATTTTCATGCTATGACTCAGGTACAAGTCTGGGGTTTTATTTGTTATTTTGTTATAATTTGTACACATGATCTAGGTTGAGGTCATAGGGGATTTTACATGACTCACGATTGTGACTCGGATGTTATTGTTAAGCAAATGACTCACTTTGGGTTACATGATATTATATTTTACCTGAGTTGCGCTTGCAACTCATAGTTAGATTATTATTGCACAATGACTCATTTGAGTAATAGGTTGTTACGCAAGGGTATCAGTCACTGTTGTGACTCATAATAGTTATTTGATTTGTAAGCGGGTTGTGGGAAGATCTAGATAAGGACTGTCTCTGGTCATCTAGATGGATCATCAACCATGTCCGCTATTCTCCGCGTGATTCAAATCGCAACACCACCCTCCCCCGTGGTGTGCTTTGGCCCATCACCCCCCACTCCCCTCTAGCGGCAATTTACCTCTCCCATCTTTCTCTTCATGGTCCTCATCTCGCCTGCCTCCAAACTCCTGTTAGGAGACCCCTCCTACACCTGATTCTTAGATCTCCCTTAGAATCACCGTCGATGGCTCCACTTGTGTTTGCTTCAGATGCCTGGGATCCAGTTAGCGGTAAGGGCTCTTACGTTACCCTTTCTTCGGTTCTCCTCAACCAGGCCTCAGTCGATTTCGCCATCTCCTTTTCCTCTTATCCTTCTTCTTGGTGGTGCAATCACTCCTACTATGTGGCACTATCTCGTGCAGAAAATAGGGACTATCTGAGAGACAAGGTAAGACACCTGTAGGTTAATGAGAGGCCATAAAGGCCCCCTAGCCAGACACAAATACCAGTTCCCATAGTTGCCACAGCTTGGGCTTCGGCTGCCAGCCCCCCCACCTTGGTAGATCCGCTGGCACCATACCTGCCAGATGTCCACTCCTTAGGCTGGTCTCCTCTCAACCCCTCTGACCTAACTGCGGCCCTTAGTGTCTCCCCATTTTGTAGGAGTTGCTTTAACTGTACCACTCCCGTAAGGGCTTGCACCGTACTGCTTCCTCATATCAGGCTTATTTTTCTCTTGTTTCTTATGACTGGGTTATATTTCACCTTCCCTCCACCTTCCATCTACAGTCGCGTTCTTCACTCACGCCCCCTCATACCAAAGTAGCTTTGGTTCAACATGGCTTACCCCTCCCTTCTATAACATGATTTGATGGTGGATTAGTCTCGGGTCTCTCGTTCTTAGTTTATAGGATATGGTATTTGGGCTCGGCGTACCTAGGTCTAGTTTGTTTTTCATCTAGCTATTGGTTCTTAGGGTTTTGTTTTCTCGATTTTCACCTGTTTCAGTTTTTTGAATGGTCCTCACTCTCGTTCTTTGCTTTTTTCTGCCACAACTTAGTTGCTGCACACGGATTATCTATGTACCAGTAATCAAAATGAAATTTAAGTTAAAAAAAAATAAATAAAAAAACGGTCATGTAGATGCATCTTCACGGAACTACCTAAGTTATTTATTATCTATATCTTTAAAAATATAAAGACTTTTACTCTTTCAATGAAGATACTTCCTCTGCATATAAATGACATAGTTAATACTATAGGACTAATGAGTTGAACACTACTCTAGAGAATAATACACAATAAAGATAGGATAAGGAACCGTCCCCTATTGCGAGTCAACTGGGATAAGACAGATTGACAAATGATCTGAACATTTTGTCGCACCTTAAAGCAACACAAGACGATTCAACACAGATTATACATGCGATGACCACCTCGGACTAGCAGGACATTCACAAGCCGTCAGCAGATTAGTTTCCCAGTTTGTAAGCACTCCGAGTACAGTTACCGATGAAGAACAGTCAGAACTAAACTCTAAGACATCAGAAGATGAAAGGAAAAAAATGTATGCTATCGAACCCCCAAAGACCAGCCAGGACCACCTCCAGATTAACTGGCACCACCACCAGGTGAACCAGAACAAGGGGCCCCAGAACCTTCATCAGAACGATTACGACAAGTACTACAAGCGGTAGGTTAATTGAAACCGGAATTCAACCAACCACAAACGTATTCTAGAGATGGATCACAACTACCAAGTTGGATAGGAGAGTTAACCATATATTTCCATGTGGTGAGATGGGACATTGGACACGACCATGAGAAAATCGCATACATCTCGAGCCTGCTGTGGAAAGACTTAAGTGCCTGGCTTACTGCTTATATGGAAGAAATAAGAGACCCCTGATGCCATAGCTGGGACGAATTCCAGAAAGCAATCAAACAACAATTGACAGAAGTCGACCCAGAGGAGCAGTAAGAGCCAAGCTACAGGAAATGAAACTAGGAACTAGGATCATGACAGAATACAGAAACAAATTCAAACTCGTCTGAATCATAGTATTGTTAGACGACGCTACAGCAGTGGAATTGCAATCCATGGCAATGTCCGCTCGATTACAAGAGGAATGGAAACATGCCAATGACGAAGTAGCCAATTCCGAAGAACCAGCAGGTTGAGCTTCCCACAACGAAGCAAAGTTGATCGTAGAAAAACATCTGCAGGAAGCAAGACAAGGTGGCGGTAAAACAGACACGATACCTGCAAGCAACAATGATAACTACAAACTGATCAGAACTACAAACAGTGCAGCCCAAGAAGACCCCATGAACTAAGACTCAAAGCGAAAAAAATGAAATAATTGATTTAAATTGCACGGGATATCAACAGCCGAATACAGGAAGTGATGAAATGAAAATGCATGACTATGTTGCAGAGAACCAGGACATTTTATCAGCAACTGCAATAAGAAGATTGTTCACCGGAAGGAAACCAAGACGGAAATCAAACAAATGTAGCCTTTTAATGATCGAAGTTTTTACTAAGGAGTGGTCAGAGGGACAAAGACAGCGGCGAAGACACAAGATTAGCGCACCTGTGAATGATTTTAAACAAGGCACAACTCTACACCAGGGATGACAACGACTCAGATCATATTATGATCAAGATTTACCCGCTCCAGCAAAATAGCACCTCAGATATCAATGCTATGCTAGATTCAGGAGCAACGTAATATTTCATTGACAGAAGATTCTAGAAAGACCGACGCATACCCTGGAGAAAGATTAATAAACCAAGAGAAATATAGGTGGGCAATGAACAAAAAAGTAAATCCAGACCTATTGAGGAATCTGGAAGCAACTAGGGAAATCCGGTCTTACAAAGAGACGATAACATTTCCAGTAGCCAACTTGTAGAAGCAGGAGGTTTTACTGGGAATGTCATGGTTCAGAAAACACAACCTAAAGATCAACAGGACTAAAGAAAAGATATTCTTCAATAGTGGCAAATGTGCGAAGTAATGTCTAAGGGTTTCAAGAGCGATTGAAACAATTCCCACAGAGAGAGCTCTATGGGAAAACCAACCAGCAAGCATATTGGAAACGACCTATACGAACAAGGATCTCGAACTTCCAAACGGTGAACCAAGGGACCAAGATCCTGGTCAAAGAATTGGCGAAAGATGCAGGTCACGACCTGTACAGCACACATGGTGTGACTGTATGGGCTGAGGGACAGGCCATGGTCAAAACAGGAATAGTGATAGAACTACAGAAAGAAACCAATGCAAGTATAGCCCCACGAAATGGATTAGCCATACAATATGGCATTACCACAGGTGCAGGGGTAATCAAGGCAGATTATCGCGCAGAGGTTCTAATCCTATTAATAAACCTGAAGGAAGAAGACTTTAAGGTGAGTAAAGGAGACTGGACAGAACCAATGATTATGGAAAAAATCCACAACTAGACACTTGCTGATATGCAAGACGTCGACGAAACGGAAAGCAATACCCAAGTATTCGGGAGTACTGAAACTAATGCCTTGCCGATCATCCGAGGATCAAGTGTAAATATCTGTAACGGGGAAGACCTCGGTACTGCTGGGCGGATAGTCCAAGGCACACCACAGAAGACGAGGCAAGGGACTGGTGCGGGTATACAAACAAAACGTGTTTGTACCAGGGGTTCGGAGTCTGAAGTTCGAGTGACGCGAAGTCAAGAGAGAGAGCTGTAATTCCTAGGTACAAGTGTAGATAGGAAAATACCA
>QLOI01005171.1:0-50225 GCA_003313605.1 Tuber umbilicatum | reverse complement strand
TCAGGATACTGCATGAACACTTCACGTCGGATAATGAACTAGCGGAGCCGGCAAACATTCGGTGTAATGTTAGCCCGAGGCCCAGAGGAGATGGGCATGCTCGCGATGGTGGTGAGCTTAGGAGTGATGGAGAGGAGCTGGCAATATAATTCTATTTAACTATATGCGAGACCTCTTCTCCTAAGACGATCAACTATCCTCTTGAGAACTTATTCAGTAAAGCTGCGGCTTAACGATATTAAGTTTCACCATTAAGGTTTTCTCTCTTACATATTTGTTCTTCACTTTACGTACGAAGAAGGCTTCGGTACGGCCGCATCCTTGGGATCCATCTTCCCACAGGGAGCCCCCGTTACAGTCAATTGGGGCCGCCTCGATGAGTATGGGCATAGCGGCCCATCCGGACTATGTAGGTGCGCGAAAACCGACGGTCGTAAACCGAGGGCATGGGCCCCCTGCGCAGCACGGTCAACACTACCAAGGTTCGCAGACATCTTCATTTTCAGGCGATGCTTCTTGTACCAGACAAGAGACTCGTACTTGCAAGATGTTCACAAAAACGGTCAATCAATTGATCATGAGAGAATGAGTTAAGCTAAAGGTTCGCTTAAGGATATAGTGTAACGGGGCTCCTTGTGGGAAGATGGATCCCCAGGATGCGGCCGTACGGAATGTTTCTTTGTACGCAAAGTGAAGAACAAATATGTAAGAGAGAAAACCTTAACGGTGAAACTAAATATCCCTAAGCCGCAGCTTTACTCAATAAGTTCTCGAGACGATAGTTGATCATCCTAGGAAAAGATGTCTCGCATCTACTTAAGTGGAACTAAATTGCCAGCTCCTCTCCATCCATCCTAAGCTCACCACCATCGCGAGCATGCCCCCCTCCTCTGGACCTCGGGCTAAGATTCTACCGTATGTCAGCCGGCTCTGCGAGTTCTTTATCCAAAGTGAAGTGTTCCTGCAGTATGCTGATACACGCAAACGACTGCAGGAGAAAACTCTTCATATCGCTATCCAGTTAGTGGTGAACTAACAGGTTACTGATAAGCTAGTCTAATATCGAACTCACTGTCCCATTCGTATTTGTCTATGCAAGACTCGTAAACAACCATTCAATGGTACCATTAGAAGTCTATGGTCTTCTACTGTCTTCGACACGAAACCTTGGTCTACGGACTCCAGTGATGAGACACTAGAGACATTGGCTTATACGGGCGCTACCTGTAGCCACTGACGATAATCACCTTAGTCAAGATAAGACTACCATGATCTAGAGCTCGCTAACAACCTCCAGACATCTTATAGTCTTTCGGAGACATATGGTAGTCGAAGGACTACCACTTAACCGGAGGACTCTCGGGTTTCCGGTATACTTTACATACCTACTACCGTAGCCTTATAAGGATCAGTGGTGTATGTAGCTAAGAATGATTTCTCGTGTAACCACTCTGTCGCCCCATGCCCCCTCATATATCTTGTCAACAGCCTCCAGTCAGAAGGACGGCTACAACGTGTATGGAATTACACCGCCGTCTTCAATCATAAGCTTTTATTAGTAAACCAGCAACTTCCCTACAGTTGGCCCAGGACACATTGTCTGTACATCAGGGCCAGAGGGGGGTGTTGGACGCAGATTTCTCAATGTTCACCAAAGATAAGATTTTTTTCGGTTTGTAGCCCAACAACGGATTACCCGATTGAGACCAGATTTGAACCTCATATATAATCTTGCGCAACAAACAATTCTGGCACTTTTCCCGAAACTTCTTGTAACCTTTTACAGTCAAGGTAGTGTAACTCCTATCCAAAAGTACGGTAACCTCTTTGCCAAGGTAGGATAATTATACTCCCTAAGGCACGGTAACTTCCTGGAACTCTCAGAGAACTTCCGAACTCGCAGCGTAGACTTTCCCTACCTACCCGGTATACCCTTTCTTACTCGCAATTTAAGAATCACCATCTGCTTAGTCCACATGGTAACCCTTTTGTAGAGTTACTTGACTAGCCTAACTGTAACCCTTCCCGGCTCGGGCATGGGATATGATTAAGTCTACTGTAAGATCCAGCAGGGTCGTTACACCTTGATTTCATGGAAGAAGGAGGAAACTTAGAGCCACAAGGTCTCGAGGAGGCGAAATTCATGTTGCAGGGTGGCCACTGCGTCGTAGTAGCTGAGACCAGCTACTAAACCACATTTTTTGAGGTTGCGGAGGGTGGTGGAGCGGGAGAAAGCGGCGAGGTGTTATGCCATAATTCTCTCTAGCATCTTTGAAACCGTTTCCAGGAGGACTATTATGTGGAATCAGGCTGGAGGTGTGTAAGCAACCTTGCCCAGCTTATCGAGGATGACCGTGTTCGCCTTCTTCAGCCAGGGGGGCTGAAAGCCATGCAGGAGTAGGGGTGAGAGTAGGGAAGAGAGTAGATTTGCGTTAGCACGGTGGATATTTTTCCCGACAACATAGAGGATGACGTCAGGACCGGCGCGGACAAGGAGGAAGAGCTGCGTAGGACAAGAGGGACATCATCATGAGTGATGGGGTGGACATCATGCAGGGGGAGAAGGGGGATCGAAGGGGGGGGAGGAGGAGGAGAGAAAGGGAAGAAGTAAGTGATAGGAGCCGAATTGATTTCTACGATGGAGGAGGCATTTGGGAGTGAGCGGAAGCACTCCAGAGCCCTGCTTGAAGTGAACTTCTTAGCATCCCAAATTGAACGCGAGTACGCACCCGTGAGGAACTGATCCCAGTGCACAGCCTTGGCTTTCTTGATTGCCTTGAAGCAAGAATTGTGAGCCTGTGCCAGTTCCCAGCGAGAGGCAGAGCCACTATGGAAGTTGTACGAGGTGTTGTAAATGTGATGACGGCTTGAGAGGTTGGGGGACCACCAAGGCTGCGAGTAGGGGGGAGGCCTTTTAGTATCGATAGCCGGCAGCACTAGGGTGGTAACGGAGGCCAGGCATGAGTCAAACCAGGTGGCCAGTGAGGACGAGGCAGGGAACGGAGGAGCCCGAGGGATTGTAACAGACTGGAGGGTAGGGGCGACAACAGACCAGTCGGTGGCTTTCCAGTTAGGTCTTGGGGGGTTAACCCTCGTGGAGAGTTGCCCAAAGGAAATGAAGATAACCACATAGTCGGAACCTGTAAAGGGAAGGGTGGTGTTCCAAGATTGAAAGTACGGGAGAAGACTGTGGTTAGCGAAAGCGAGATCCAAACGGGAGGTCCGCCACAGGTTCTCAAAGAGGAACCTGATGTAGATGCTAGGATGATTGAGGAGAGAAAAGAGATTGGCCGAAGCCGTAGTGAAATAGAGTTCCGATATAGAGAGCTCTGAATAGAGAAGGGTGAGTGAGGGGTCAGACAAGTAGTAGTGAAGGTTGAAGTCCTCCAGTGAAAGTGTGGGTAACTGATGGTGGGGAAAAAGCAAGTCAGGAGACAAAGTGCGAAGAGACACGTTGTGGGTGGCGGTAGACGAAGAGTTATAAAGCCGAAACAACTGGTGGGGGGAGCCAAACACTCCTTGCGGGGAGTGGAAGTTTACTCCCATAAAGTGGTCCTGGTTAAAAAACAAAGGAAGAAAAGAAATGATAGATAAATGTTGTTGAGAAATATAAAGAGCCACGTATGTCCTGTATTCCGAAGAAACAGGAGGAAAAAAACACTTATAAGGGGATGCACCCGCAGAGTGGCCCTTAAATAAAGGAACATCTTGCAAAGCAACAACAGAAGGGGAATTTTCCACAGAGCTGAAAAACGAAAAGCAGGTATAAAAAACATAGCTGCTACCAAGACAGTTATGCTGAACAAAGGAGAGATTGAGAACCAAGGTACCAGGAGGAGAGTAGGAATGTGGAGCAGCATCTGGCAATGAGGGCGCAGGGTATGTTCTCATTCACAGCTCCATGTCGTAGTCGCAAGAAGGATCCTCCACCCAATTGGTAGCTGGGGCATCTGAGGAGAATAGCCGCCTTGAGGGCATGGGGGCGACCAGGGCGGCGCGGGGACCGGAGGAGGAGGGGAGAGGGCAAGTAGTGAGTTGTCCTAGATGGCGGGCCATGAAGAGGCCATCAGCAGCAACCTGCGGGGCCGTGTTGAGAGGGGCCTGGGGCAAGGAGGGCTGTTGTTGAGGAATGACGGGGTCAGGGGAAGGCGGATCTTTGTTGAGGGGTATCAGGAATGACTTGGTCCCTGGGAAGCTAAGCGGCCGCCTTGATCGCCGTCCTGACGAGACCTGTGGGAGAAGTTGCTCTGTACTCATTGTTGCAGTTGATACAAAGATGACGAGTTGCGGTGCAGTAGTCTGGAACCAACTTAACGTTGCCCTGTCAGAGCACATCCTGTGTGCCCACCTATGCTCGGCCCTGGAATGAGGCTTTGCACAGATAGGGCATGTGTGGTGGTCCGCCTTGTAGAGGGGCTTGGAATAGCAGAAGTGATAGCATTTGTGGCATTGAGTGTCGCATGAGGCAGGGTGGGAAAGATGGACGTTCCTCATGCGATTGAACAGGTGAATCTTTACGCCCTCGCGATGGAGGTCAGGGCCAAGAAGGTGTAGGTCTTGAGGGAGTACGGAAACAACGACAGAGGTGGTTTTTTTTTTTTTTGCTTCGCAGATGGTCTGCTCCTTTTGGAGGAAGCGAGCCAATAGGGTTGAGACATTGGTAGAGTTGAGTATGGAGTGGTGAAGTTTGCGGAAAACTCGTCAGGGTCAGCGTGAAGCACGGAGAGGGGAAGTTGGTGAATGAGGACGTCGGTGAATAGAGGGGCAGTAAGGAAATCCTGGAAATAGTTTCCTCCTACCATGAAGGACGGATTAAGTTTTTTGGTTAAGGCAGGGAAGAATGAGGTGTAGGCCATAACAGGAGTCCTGGGGTTCGCAGTGAGAGTAACAGCTCTGTTGATGTTTACGGAAGCGGAAAAGGCGATGGGGAGGGTGCAGCCAGTGGAACGCAGTACAGAAGCAACGATGTTTGGGAGGGTGGCGGAAATGTTAAGGGTGTCCTGAAAGGGGGCGGGGTGGAGACCAGGAGCATAGGACTGACATTTGGCCATGGGTAGCGGGGGGGGAGGTTTGTCCTCCACACTGTTCACGGTGGCCAATGCAAGGGCAACCGGAGCAGCAGTGGCGTGTTTCCGTTCTTTCCTGGACGTACAGGCAACCTGGGCCCAGCTGTCGAACTTGGGCGGGAGCGACGAGGCGACAACTGTTTACCCTGCGGGAGGGCCGGGGACAAAGAATTGTAGTACGGAACCTGTCCTTCTTGGAGACCTGGGACAATTCACCACCAGAGGGGTGGACTGAGGCGAAGAAAATGTTGGCCTCGTGGGAGTTGTCGTTGTACCTTGTGTGGGACTATGTGGAGCCGTACTATTGGCCTAAGATGAAGATAGGAAAGCCAGCTGAGGGGACCGTGAGGGTGCCCTGGCGAGAGGATGAGAAGAGGTTTCTGCTTCGAATGGGGGGGGAGGAGGGGGGGCTGAGCCACTACAGGCCAGTGGGGCAGGTGGAGGCCGTAGGGCAAGGGAGGTGACCTTAGAGGTCAGGTCTCGGAGGGCAGCCGTGATCGGAGGGCCCGTTTGGGGCGGCACAGGGGGCACTGAAGGAGGGGCACTGGATTTCCACAGTGTCATCTCAGAGGTAAGATGGTCAACTCCGGAAACCAAGGCGGTGCGGAGGGGGACAATGCGTCTCTCTATATCCGAATGATGATCGGAGGAGGCGGGAGGAGTGAAATGAGTAGGGAAAGTCCCAGGGTTGAGGGAGAGGGACTCGGCAGCCTTAGCCCTGGTGGGACAGATAGTGTGGTCCTCCTGAGAGAGGGCAAGGACAGGAGTAGGGACCCAAGAGCTGGTGGGGTTGGACCTCAGAATGTTTTAAGAGGAGGTAGTAGGATGTAGGCCTGGGCCTGAAGGGAGGGGTGGAGCGGGTTGGCCTGACATGGTGGACAGGGCAGGCACTGGGCGGTTCGGGGAGGGGAGCATGTTTTACCCAAGCGGTGCAACGAGGGCGGCTGTGAGAAAAGCTTTCCACCCAATGAGAGTAGGCCTTGGCAGAATACTTGGTATGGTTTTTTCAATCACTCTTGTTGTAACTGAGATGGAGCATGCGATGTGCTGTATATTGCATACGCGAATTTGGTCCTTCATAGGTACTTCCTATCTTGGTCCACCCCCCTTTCATCAACTGGCTCTTATCATCTGCCAATCCTGCTTGAGTTTGTTGCTCCCCTATTGGCCCCTTGCTCCTCTCTCCAGCTAGGTCCAAGACATACTGAACAGCTCTTCTCCCCGTACTCAAGTCCCTAGCTGTCACCCCTCCTCCCCCTATACATACCCCACCCTCCCTTGATTTGTGGTTTGAGACCCACAAATCTCCAGTGCGTACTCTTATGTTCTCACACATTCCAATGAAACGCCCCTCCGTCCACTCCAAGCCGTGGTGGTCTCCACAGCTATCCTCCCTGCGATACTCCTGTCATGCCTGCTCTCACCGCACCAAGAAAACAACCATCTTCTTGACCCAAGAGGAGGTGAAAGTTGCTGGTAATCAATACTTCTCGGCCATTAAGAGGGCCAATGCCCCTTACTGGTCTCAGTTCCTATAAAACTCCTTACTCACCTCTCTCTGGAGTGCAAAGGGTCTTTCATTTTCCAAATCTCCATATCGTTTTCCCACCTTCGAGAAGCCCACCACACCAGAACAGATCACCTCCTCGCTGCTCTTACATTTCTTCCCCTCACAACCCCCCTACCCAGTCCTGCAAATCGTACATCCTTATAGGAGGGTTCTGCACCTGGAGGAAGAGCAAGTTACAAGGGCTATCTCCAAGGCCTCGGCCTCCTCGGCGCCTGCCCTGGACTAGATTCCTTATACCGTATGGAAGTGCATTAATGGTGCCATCGACCACCTTCTGGTGGCCTTATCTGACCCGCTCCTGCTGTTCAGTTAGAATCATGCCTCACTCAAGAGAGCTGACAGGGCGCTGCTGGATAAGCCCGGAAAACCCTAGTATGATTGACTCTCCTCCTTTCATATCATCATCCTCCTAGAGACAGGTTCGAAGATCTACAAGCAAGTGGTCATGCCCAGGCTTGCAGGTCTCAACCTTATTCCAGGATATTAAACGGGGTTTTGACATGGTTTCTGCCCCAGACCTCACAGCCATTGTGAGACGTAAAGGTGTCCAACCTTATCTGGTCGCATGAATATGCTCCTTTCTTTCATTATGCGCCTGCAGGGTTGTCTTTCAAGATGCCCTAAATGTTCTTGCCATGGTAGATGTAAGCACCCCCCAGGGATTGCCTATTTTCCCTCTCCTCCTTGTTATTTACGTTTGGTCACTTCACTTTCCAGACCCACAGGGTCTCATCCTCACATTTGTCGAGGACTTCTATATCATGGTCGTCTCCTACTCTTATCGTCGCAATGTTCAACGCTCTCCGGGCCTCACAGACTCACTTGCCTACAGAGGGAGGAAGCTGGGTGTGTTCTTTTCAGTTCCTAGGACTGAGTTGATTCATTGGCGTACAACTGGACAAGGAACTCCTCCAACTAGAAATCCAGTTAGAATAAACACCTTGTTGTTTGCGCCCAAGGCCTACATCCGCTGGCTTAGCTACAGGTTTGAACACCCATCCCCATGGCTTATGAGGAGAACCTCCTCTCACTTCTGGTTTCGCCTAGACTTAGTCAAGGCAGCATTTACCAGGATCAACCGCCTCTGTCGCTAAGGGTCAGGCCTCGTACCCTTTCCCTGTCACCGCATTGTTGTCTTCCTATTGCTCCTGATACTCGTCCATGGTTTCGACCTTTTTTGACAGTCTCTATTCATGCTCTCTTGCCTTTATACCTTTCGGCAAAGGGTGCAGCGATAGGTTACCAACTGCTTCTCCTTCACTTCCGTTGCCATCATATCCATTGAATCCTCCCTACCCCCAATCAATGTTATTGGTATTCATTGCCAGCCTCTCACCAGTCTTCTGCTCCTCACTTCACCACCCAAGTACAATACTGCTACGGCTAGTGTTCGTTACAGGGCTTGGTTTCCAACCAACGTGACGCCAAGAGCAGGTTGTTAACCATTAATTAAAAAAACAGTTGCCCTAGTCGGACCAAAGCTGAATAAGATAGAGTTCTTTGAAGTTAGACAACTTCAAATCGCTCTAGCTCTGTCAGTTTTGGTCCGATTTGAATGATTACTTTCCCCAGTTAATCAAAATAACCTAGGTTATTTTGTCCCAACTCCTAAGAAACGGGGCCCCGTAACAAACCGTAGCTACAGCCCTGTTTCACCCATGCATCCCCACATATTTCACTCACGGAACCCAAGGTTCAGCCAGGGTGTCTACTGTTGTGCGCGCTTCTGTTTACTCCACTCTTCACTAGTGCACAAGAGCCCCAATCCACCTATACAGCGACACCTTCCCCAAGATAGAATTATATACCACCTCGTCGAGATTAATGATCCAGACTCTCCACTCACCGTCTGCGCCACCCATCTTATCCTGCATGATCACCACTCCCTAATCAATTTATGAGCTCGCTTTGCTATTATGCTTGACCATTGCTGGGAGGCCTTCCTTCAGGACTGCCACGCTTCAACCCCCACTCTGCAGTGCTACCTCTTTAGGTGCTCATTGTCCCTCCACCACTTCATGGGGTTGAATGGGTTCAAGCCGTGTTGCATTCATCAGAGGTGGGCTTGCAAATGTTACTTAGGTGGTCAACACCCCTGGTTCAACTGTGGTTCCTCCAATTACTGTCCCGGCTGCAGTGAGGAGAAAGAGTCTTTCTCTCATGCCGTCCTCTTCTCTTTAGCACGTTGTAACGACCCTGTTAGATCTTACAGTAGACTTAGTCATATCCCATGCCGGAGTCCAGAAGGGTTACGATTAGGCCTGTGAAGTAACTCTTTCAAAGGGTTACAAGATGGACTAAGCAAATGGTAATGCTTAGATGGCGAATGAGAGAAGGAATACAGGATAGGTAGGGAAGTCTATGCTTCGAGTTCGGAAGGACTCCGCGAGGTCCGGCGAGTTATCCTACCTAAGGCAGGTAATGACCCTATCTTAGGGAGTATAGTTACCCTACCTTGGCAATGAGGTTACCCTACTTTTGGATAGGAGTCACCCTACCTAGAGCGTAAAAGGTTACACAAAGTTGCAGGAGAAGGCATAGGATTGTTTGTTACGCAATATTATACAGCACGTTCGAATCTGGCTCAATTGGGTAATCCGTTGTGAGGCTACGAACCAAAGAGAATCTGGCCTTTGACTAACATTGAGAAATCTGAGTCCAACATGCCCCTCAGGCCCCGATGTATAGACAATGCGTCATGGGTCAACTATAGGGAAGTTGTTGGTTTACTGGTAAAAGCCTATGATTGAAGACGGCGGCATAATACCACATACGTTGTCAGCGTCCTTCCGACCGGAAGCTGTTCACAGGACATAAGAGAGGGCATGGGGCTACCGAATGGTTACACAAGAAGTCATTCTTGAGTGCATACACCAATGATTCTTATAAGCCTACTGTGGTAGGTATGTAAGGTATACTCGAAGACCGTGAGGCCTCCGGTTAAGTGGTAGGCCTTCGACTCCCGCAGGTCTACGAAAGACTGTACGATGTCTAGAGGGTGTTAGCGAGCTTTTGATCATAGTAGTATTGTCTTGACTGGGGTGCTTATCGTCAGTGGCTATGGGTAGCGCCCCGTTCAAGCCAATAGCTTAAGTGTCTCATCACGGGAGTTCGTAATCCAAGCTATCGTGTCGAAGACAGTAGAAAACCATAGACTTGTGAAAATTAATAGCACCATTGAATGGTTGTCTACCAGGATTGCATAAACGAATACGAATGAGACAGTGAGTTCGATATCAGACTAGCTTATCAGTAACTTGTTTGTTCGCCACTAACCGGACAGTGATATCAAGAGTTTTGTCCTGCAGTTGATTCCGTTTATCAGGATACTGCATAAATACTTCACATCGGATAACGAACTAGCAGAGCCGGCTGATATTCGGCGGAATGTTAGCCCAAGGCCCAGAGGAGATGGGCATGCTTGCGATGGTGGTGAGCTTAGGAGTGATGGAGAGAAGCAGACAATATAATTCTGCTTAAGTATATGCGAGACCTCTTCTCATAAGACGATCCACTATCCTCGCGAGAACTTATTGTGTAAAACTGCGGCCTAACGATATTAAGTTTCGCCGTTCAGGTTTAGTCTCTCACATAGTTGTTCTTCACTTTGTGTAGGAAGAAAGCGTCAGTACGGCCGCATACTTGTGATCTATCTTCCAACAGGGAGGCCCTGTTATAGTATATCATTAAGCGAACATTTTGTTAAAATCATTCTCTACTGATTAATTGATTGACGCTTGTAGTGAACATCTTCCTGGTACGAGTCACTTGTGTGGTACAAGAACCATTGGGTGGAAAAGAAGATGTCCTACAACCTCAGTAGTGTTGACCGAGCTGCGCAGCAGTCCCATGCCCTCCGTTTACGAGTTTCGGTTTATGCGGACCTACGTGCTCTTGAATGGCCTGCTATGCCCACACTGATCGAGGCCGCTCCAATTGACGTTCCCCAAGAATTTTAGGATGTTGTCGTTGCCGCCCCAGATCATTTATTTCATTGCTACACAAGGACCCCGGTCAAGGCCGCATCTACTGCTGATGGCCCTGTGGAGTTTAGGTTTGCACAGTTTACCTGACAGTTCATCGAACATTCCATTCTTCATGAAGTAGGTCAGCAGATTAAGGCGGTGGAAACTCAGATGCGATATTGGAAAGAAGAATCTCTGCAAATCGTGCAGGAATAAATTGTTGATACGGCAGCCAACAGGATCCGAGGACACTAGAGGTGCTTCAAGCAACTGGTTGTCGACCAGCAACCCATGAAAAATAGAGTCCATGCCTTAAAACGGGCAGTCAAGGAAGGTCACCAGATAGATGCGCAAAACGATGTCATAATGACAGTCGCACCTCCAATGCCGAAGGAACCTAGGTTACACTTCGCAGAGCTGTTGACGCGGATTCTGTAGGACCTGGAATATCAAGGGATGTTAACAGAGGCTGGGGTAGTTTTGGCTTCAGGGCAGAGCCAAAGGGAAGTCTCCGCTGAGCCCTTACTCCACCCCTTCGTGGAGCAACTGGCGGTAGCTTCGTCATTGACCATGACTAGGAAACGATCCACGAGAACTCCACTTCGGGCTATGGGTTCAATGCCTTCCTGAGTAGGGAAAGAGCGAAAGATTTCGCGGGCAACTGGTGGTAATGCATTGAATCCACGTGCTCCGAAGACGAATCCTACTATCCAAGTTATTCCCCCTCCAGTTCCCAGAAGTGATGATGGACCATTCCCGATGACATTAAAGCCCACATGGGCACCTGCAACATTGACTCCTGCGGCACCAGTCAAGCCGATGGCGATGAGCCTATTCGGCTCAGAGGGCGGGGCTCAGTTCACTCCACCAGGTTCAGTAGTGGTATATCTGCCCTTCGCTCCGGAGCGACCACACAGCTCAGGTGGCTTTGCCGGTTTTCGGCAAGTAACACCAAGGACAGGTCCTTGTGAACGTCAGTGTCGCATAAACCACCTCTTACGGGAGGGTCGTGTTCGGTACTTGCTTCACGTTGCTTGTACCAGGCGTCTTGATGAGCCTGTAGTATGCCCAGATCATTTTACAGAGACTCTAGCACCTCAGCTCGCGGCCCCACCTCCTCAACCAAGACCACCCAAGTGTCGGTCTTGTAGGCGAAGAGGAATTATGGGACCACTGAGGGATCCTGATTATTGCGAGGCCTTCGTTGAATATCTGTTGGGTTTGGGTATGAGAAGGGTAAACGATATGCCTAGTACCCTGATACCTCCTCCTCCACCCAGAACCCTGAACAACCTCCAGGGGGCAACACCCAAGCTGGAGATCAGGGGGATGATGAGGAATCCTCTAATGAATACTATCACCCTGGGGAGATCCACAGTAAAAATACGAGTGGCAATGGTGCAGGGGATGCTCCCCCACCTGGTGGAAACGTTGGCACGGGAGGGAATCCTGGTGATCCTAGTTCCTCTGATAGCTCCAGAGATGATGCCCACACCTTACCTGATCTTACCCCATTTTTACGACGGCGAAAGCCCAACTCGAATGAGGCCAAGAATTGGAGATACGACCGTCGGTTAGCTAGGTTAGTTGCCTCTCTTGGAGGAACGAGTGGGCAATCCTCTGGCAAGGCCAGTGGGCTCTCTGCTTCGGCAAAGCCCAAGAAGCGGGAAAGGTTAAGTAACATAACGCCTTTTAAAGGAGAAACTACCGACACCGAACGGTTTCTCAAGGACGTTGAAGTCCAATTCACTTATTTCAAGAAGTCCCGTTTGGACAACATGGATAAGATTGGCTTGGTTGTTCCACTCTTGGACAATGCAGCCAAGAACTGGTATTTGGGTATTCATCCTTACATCAGTAAGGATGAAGCGATGTGGATGGGTACCATCTTCAACCCCCACAAGGAGCTACGAACCTGGGAAGGCATTCGCGCTCGGCTTGAAAGCAGTTTTGGTGGGCATGAAGATCATGATCACAACCTTGTTGGATGGATAAGTTTGTCTATGAAGCCTGGGAGGGTTGACAAGTACATCGATAAAGTGGTTGACCTAGCGGCCAGCCTCGAATACACGGATTCAAAGCAAATAATAGATAAGGTGCAGATTGGGATCACTTCTGAGTTGTGAAACTCATGGGGAGTTACAGCAACCACATCCTACCGAAGCCGGTGCATCTATCGCTCTACTTCGTAAAGTTGGCCCTACCATTCATGACAACTCAAACTTTGGTAAAATGGTTGCCAAAGACCAAGGCGGTTCTAGTAATGACAAGGCCAGCGATAAGGGCTCTTACTCAAAAAAGCAGCGGAAAAAGGAGAAGGGTTCGGGTAAGTCAAAATAGCAACCCTCGCTGACAAACAAGACCCCTAAGGTAGGAGAATCCGCGCATGCCATTGCTCATAAGGGCATTGCGGATAACATAACCGAAAAAGGGTGTAAGTCAGGGCAGTGTTCTCAATGCGGGTAGCCTGGCCACTTCTGGTAGAAATGCACCTCTTCTTCCCCTGTTGTTCATTCAGCAAAGGGAAAAAATAAGCGGTCTGCTGACGAGGCAGGTCTTAAAGAGGTACAGGCTAGCAAAGTCAAACGCATTGGAGCTGCTCCTTCTTCACCTGGCGATAAGAAACTTCGCAAAGTAGGTCAAGCCTTTTCACAGATTGTAGACATTGATACTGAGGAATCGGACAAAGGTAAGTCTGTCATCAAGCGTAAACGAAATTGCAAGCCACTAATGAGCCTCTGGATGAAGGAAGAGGCTGACCATTGGATTACCGGGAACAAGGCTAGAATCTGGGAGGAATCTTGGTTATGTTAGATGTCATGGGTCGCGTTTCCTTATTTCTTTTGTCATGGGTATTCCTTTTCGAAGGAAGGTTATTGGATTTTCTCATGGGTTCGTGTTCCTAGGAGAGTTTCCATGGTTATGTATTGTCTTTGTTTTGAAGTTTACTACACCAAGCGGGACTTGATTAAGCCATCAAAGTTGATTTCCAGTTTACCTGAGGACGGTTTAATACCCAAAATCATGCAGGCTGGATAGTAAACATTTCTAGCTATTTATATTGTTTAATTTTCACGACCCTTTGTGGCCGCGCTTGTGTCGAAAGGCAAGGGATACTTTCATCAAAATGGTTTATGAGTTGAGATCTGCAAAGCGATTGAGGGTACAAGACCCTCCAAAACATACTAAGTCTATCTGTGTTACGGTACGACTTCAATGGAAACTTTGAGAAAGGACCAGTAGTGCAGAGGCTATACTCTTACTAGATAGCGGTGCTAAAGGCCCAGTCCTTAGTACTCACTGGGTTAAGGAAACCCTGATGCTATGTGTGCGGTGAACGGTATCTTGTCCAATCTCTGATGCGAGTGGAAATGACATACTCGGATCGGGTATCCACTACACCAAGGAGGTGAAAATGCGTATTGGAGACCACGTGAATGAGATGCGATTTGAAGTCACCGACATGAGCAACTTAAAGTTTGATGGATACTTACCGATGTCGTGGTTACAAGACCATACTCCAGATATTGACTGGAAACAAGGTATTCTGACGTGGAGATCAGAATATTGCCAGGCACATTGTCTAGGTCCCAAAAGACGTCGACAATTTATAACCGAAGAGGAAATGTGAGCCGAAGATGCTAGTACAATTTACCTCTTAGGGATGGGACAGTTCACAAATGAGGGCGGGGGAGATATGAGGCTAAAGCTCCTGCCTCAGTATAAGGACTTTGGGGATATCTTTCGCCAACAGCGGATTGAATCCTTGCCGGAGCATTCGAAGTATGATAAAAAGATTGAGCTAATTCCGGATACAACACCGCCGTTCGGTCTGATTTTGCTTATATCAGAAAAGAAGCTCAAGGTACTGCGAGAATATCTCCATTAGATGCTACCTACGGGAAAAATAAGGAGGTCCAGCTCCCCTGCCGCTGCGCCTATCCATTTTGTACCATAGCCAGATGGTACATTACGGTTAAGTATAGACTACGGTGGACTAAACAAGATAATGGTAAAAAACAGATACCTACTATCGTTAATGAATAAGCTCCGAGACAGAATCGGGAAAGCACCGGTGTTCATTAAGTTGGACCTCAAGAATGGATACTACATTGTGCGAATGGTGGAAGGAGCGGAATGGAAGACAGCATTCCGATGCTGGTATGGGTTATATGAATATACCTTGATGGCTATTGGCTTATGCAACGCTTCGGCAACTTTCCCAGGGATGATCAAGGAGGTCTTCAGGGACCTACTAGACGATGGCGTCATCGCCTATATGGATGATATATTGATCTACTCTGAGACAATGGTGGAGCGTGTCTCCCTAGTCCGTAGGGTAATGGAAAGGCTTAGGAAAGCGCGCTTATGCGTTAGCATAAAGAAATCAACCTTCAATCAGAGAGAGGTTGAATTTCGCGGAAATAAGATGTCTGATCGTGGAATATCCATGATCGAGGCAAAGGTAGCCGAACTCAAGAAATAGCTACCACCCAATAGTGTGCTTGAGGTCGCGAGCTTTATGGGATTTGCAAACTTCTACCGCAGGTTTATCGCAGGTTTCCGCAAGATTGCGGAACCTCTCACTGACCTAACGAAGAAGGATATCAAATTCCATTGGACACCAGCATATCAAGAAGCCTTTGATTTTTGGAAAGAAAAATTTACGACAGGGGCTAAATTAGTACACTTTGACCCTGAACGTCAGACAAAGCTGGAGGCCGATGCTAGGGACTTTGTTTTAGGGGCCCTATTGTCCGAACAGTGTGAGGACGATAAATGGCATCCTGTAGCCTTTCATAGTAGAAAGTTCTCCCCAGCGGAAATAAATTATGCTGTCCATGATGTGGAAATGGCGGCGATCGTGGCAGCATTCAAGGAAGGGGATCATTTACTACAGTCAGTTGCGGATCAAATCACCATTTACACTGATCATAAGAATTTGGAATATTCTAACTGCACCAATATTCTGAACTGTAGGCAACATCACTGGGCTGTTTACTTACAGCTGTTTAACCTCTGGGTGGTATACCATGAAGGAAGGTAGAATGAAAAGGCCGATGCACTAGCTAGGCGTAGGGACCGCCGCCTTGAAGGGGGGTGTTATTCTCAATCAAATTCTATGCAATGCTTTTTTCGCCCCAGGTAATGGGTAGTTCAACAGTAGGGGGACATCTTGCGACCACAGTTGTTACAGGCGTGCCAAGTATTCTGCTTACAATCCAGATTCTTAGAGCGACTCTAGCAGGTTGCATCAAGAGATAAGGAATACCTGAAGATCCTTGATTGGGTTAAGGAAGAAACCAAGGGAGTTGATCCTAACTTTGCGATGGAAAAGGACATACTTCTTTACAAGAACCGTTGGTACATACCTGCGGATGAGGGGTTAAAAGGTACAATCATGGAGGCTGAACATGATTCTCGCTTAGCGGGACACTTGGGGACAAACAAGACTATGGAAAGGGTTAGAGCAAACTTCTACTGGCCAAAGATGGATGATTACATCATACGATATGTTCGCACATGTAATGTATGCCGACGCAGTAAAACTGCACGACATAAGAAGTTTGGACTACTTAAACCTATAGAGGTACCGCTATGGCCAAGGTAGGCGATTTCTGTAGACTTTGTAGTGGCTTTACGGAGTCAAAAGGGTATACGAAAATCTCGGTTATAGTAGACAGGTTTTCGAAGAAGGCTCATATTATACCTTTGGCAATGGAAGTACCTACACGTGGCTTAGCTCTTATGTTCCGCAAGGAGGTTTGGCATTTCCATGGTCTACCGGAGAATATCATATCGGATCGTGATAGCCGATTCACGCCTATGATTTGGACTATCTTAATGAAAGTGTCCAGAGTTAAGCTGATTGTTTCTACGGCTTTTCTTCTTGAAACTGATGGGTTGACTGAAAGGGTAAACCAGAATTTGGAACAATATATTCGGATTTATTGTTCCTACCAGCAGGTCTACTGGGCAGAGGTTCCTCCCTTGGCGGAATATGCTTATAACACTTCAATGTCGGAATCAACCAAGGTGTCTCACTTTGAGGTCAATTATGGGTTTAACCCGTGACAAATTGGTCCGGGTTTGTATCGGAAAGTCCAGGTATACACCCAAGCAGCAAGCTATTTGTTGTGGACAGGGAAGGAACATGGATGGAAATTAGAGACAGTTTACAAGAGCCTCATGGGAGGCAACAGAAGTGGGATGATCAGAAAAGATTGCCAGCACCGGAGTATACCACGTTGGAGGATGTTAATGCTGGTTAGGCCAAGAGGGCCGATCGAGTACTGTGGAAACGAACAAATGTCTGCACGAAGAGACCAATGGAAAAAACTTGTTCATCGTATGTTCTGACCATTTGTAGTCTTCCGAAAGGTTGGTTCAGCAGCTTATGAAATTCAGGTCCACGAACATTGGGATATACATCCAGTCTTCGCTGTTAGCCTTTTAGAACCATATAGGGAGGACTCAACTGGCCGGCATACAGGAGAGGTACCGATCCCCGATATAATCGATAATTAGCCTAGTTATGTTATTGAAACCATCCTAGATAGCCGTTGGTATGGAGGAGCTCACCAGAAATTCACCAAGTGATTTATCCAATACCTGTTGGCTTGGAAGTGCTATGGTCCCGAGGATAACTCCAGGAAACCATATGAGATATTAGAGGGCACAGGCACACAAGCACGCGTAGATTTCCATAAACGATACCCGTCGAAACCCGCGGATCGTAGGGTAGTAGACCAGGTAACAGAAAATAAACAAAAACGCTAGAGGCCGCGGGTGGCCCTAGAGAAGAGAGGGGTGTTGTAACGACCAGACTGGATCTTACGGTAGACTTAGTCTTATCCCATACCGGAGTCCAGAAGGGTTACGGTTAGGCTAGTCAAGTAACTCTATCAAAGGGTTACCCGGTGGACTAAGCAAATAGTGATGCTTAGACTGCGAACGAGAAATAGTATACCGGGTAGGGAGGGCAGTCTACGCTGCGAGTTCGGAAGGACTCCCAGAGTTCCGGCGAGTTACCTTACCTAAGGCAGGTAGTTATCCTACCTTAGGAAGTATAGTTACCCCACCTTGGCATAGAGGTTACCTTACTTTTGGATAGGAGTTACCCTACCTTCAGCATAAAAGGTTACGCGAAGTGTCAGGAGAAGTCATAGGATTTTTTGTTACGCAAGATTATACAGGAGGTTTCGAATGTGGGCTGAATTGGGTAATCTGTTGTTGGGCAACGAACCAAAGAGAATCTTGCCTTTGGTGAACATTGTGAAATTTGAGACCAACATCCCCCTCTGGCCCTGATGGATAGACAATGCGTCATGGGTCAACTATAGGGAACTTGCTGGTTTACTAGTAAAAGCCTATGATTGAAGATGGCGGCGTAATACCGTATACGTTGTCGCCGTCCTTCCCACCGGAAGTTGTTCGCAGGGTATATGAGGGGGCATGGAGCGACCTAATGGTTACCCGAGAAGTCATTCTTGCGTGAATACACCACTGATCCTTATAAGCCTATGGTCGTAGGCATGCAAGGCAAACGGGTAGCCTCCGAGGCCTCCGGTTAAGTGGTACGCCTTCGACTCCCGTATGTCTCCGAAAGACTGTAAGATGGCTGGAGGTTATTAGCGAGCTCTAGATCGTAGTAGTCATATCGTGACTGAGGTGCTTATTGTCACTGACTACAGGTAGCCCCCGTATAAGCCAATGGCTTAAGTGTCTCATGACGGGAGTCCGTAGACCAAGCTATCTTGTCGAAGACAGTAGAAAACCATATACTTGTAAAACGTGATGGTACGAGTGAATGGTTGTCTACGAGGCTTGCATAGACGAATACGAATGGGAATGTGAGTTCGATATTAGACTAGCTTATCAGTAACCTGTTAGTTCGCCACTAACAGGACCACTATATGAAGAGTTTTCTCTTGCAGTTGATTGCGCGTATCAGGATACTGCATAAACACTTCCAGCCGGATAATGAACTAGCAGAGCCGGCTGACATTCGTCAGAATGTTAGCCCGAGACCCAGAGGAGATGGGCATGCTCGCGATGGTGGTGAGCTTAGGAGTGATGGAGAGGAGCTGGCAATAGAATTCTCCTCAAGTATATGCGTGACCTCTTCTCGTAAGACGATCAACTATCCTCTCCAGAACTTATTGAGTAAACCTGCGGCTTACTGATATTAACTTTAACGGTTAAGGTTTTCTCCCTTACATATTGCTTCTTCACCTTGCGTAAGAAGAAAGCTTTGGTATGGCTGCATTCTTGGGATCCATCTTCCCACAGAGAGCCCCCGTTACACTCGTGCCTCTGCCTGATATGGGCTTCTCCCACATCTGAGTGATGTTGGTAGCAACAGGCCTGTTTGGTCCTCCCTCGCGCATCTCCAGCAATTATCATGGTTTATTACTAAGACAAGAACCACTTTCCACCCGGACAGGTTTCCCGCCCCTGCCTCTGCTGCCTTGGTGCATCCCCTGATCCTATTGCTTGTTGACCTTGCCTTGACCCGTTTTGTGGTAATGGTTGGTTGACCGCGTATTGTTTCTTTCGTTCAGATTGGTTTTTCCTAGGCTGGATTATTTTCTTGCATTTATTTACGTTAACCTGTTTTAAGTCCCTTGATGGCGATGATACTTGCATAGTTTCACTTAGGTGGAATGTGGTGACGGTACTTTCCTTTAATAGTTGTATGCTTATGGTTTTGTGCTTGCCGTAGCCACCGCGGTATGCGTGTTCTTGTATGCGTACCGGACAACCAAAACTAGCCCTCGTGGCCAAGTGCCTTGGAGGCCGTGTGATCGGTCATGATGCCCTTAACTTGGCGTAAAATTCGTTTTTATCCTAAAAAATCCATTTATAATTCAAGAACCTGATGGTAAGTAAAATATGGTTTTAATCTGAATTTACAAATCAAAACCAGTAATTGTAGACAAAACTTCAAACAAAGATATAGAAGCTAGTAATCATCCTCTCAATGACGGATTCGGTGATGGGAAACATACTCATGATATCCTTTACTACCATATGGTAGTTCCTGGCGATATGCATCCATTATTCATTGTACTCTGGCATAAAAAAGTGCAATCGTTGCTTCTTTAACTGATGCCAGTACCATAGGAATAATCTGAAAATAGTTTTAGTTTCATAATCAACAGAATATTAATTCAAGTTTCTTACAGTTTTTAATCCCTCATAATTATTCTCACAGTTATCTCTGGCATAGCACTTTACTTGACCCCAGTAATATTCAATCCAGTTCAATTCACAATGAAACTTAGGATAGAACATCACCAGATATCCAGTAGCCTCAATCATTTCTTGAAGCTTTCCTTTCTGATTTATAAAGTCATCCTGCTGGGACAAAACTTTCCAGGCGCAACAACCTGTGAGATAGTATTAGTTATCCAAGTTAGTTTAACTATGAGTTTCAGACACTTACCATCCTCATTACAAGATGGAGATATCATCTCACAGGCAAGACACTTCCTTCCAACAAAAGATCTACCATCTTCACAGTATTCTTTTCATGTGCATTGCAAACAGGTTCGTCGTTCTGAGCATAAGTCACAGCGTTGACGGGCAAAGCAAAAGCTATTCCCGCGACGTTCCTTCTTCTTTCCTCTCATTGGTTTATGTGCCTGCCAGTAGGCCCCCTTTTTGCACTTTTTACAGCGCTTCCTTACTTGACATTTTTCACGCTGTATCTTTGAACATTCTAACTTCAAACCATTGCTCCATAGACCCCGCTCTCGTAAAATAAGCTCAATCCCTTTTGGAATCCCTTGTTCATTTACCATTGTTTGAATAATATGAACACCATCTTGAAGAAAGTAGCCATCTCGTAATACTGCCTGCTTACCTCCACTACTCAGGTTCATGTTCTGCACACGTAATGCATTATCAGCATAGGCGTTGTGACTAGAGGCATTATCATAGAGAAAAAGTCCCTTGTATCCTGGGTAGATTGACTCAAAAATCTTAATAGCTGAGTATGATTGATAACATCTTCGGTAGACCAGTAGCCCTGATTGTTTTGTGATCCAAATTCAAACAATTAGGAGGCATGTTCCTCTAATCCTAATTGTTGACGGGTTTCTAAAGGCAGACTCTCAGCAGTTAACCGTCCACAAGGCAATAAAAAGTCGGAAATCATCAAGCCTCGGCCACGGCCTTTACGACGTAGAATGCTGTTAGTAGGGGCCTTCCATACTTTTGATCTCCCTTCATTGCTACTGAGAGTACTCTCATCATGAGTAATCTTGATTATTGGTCGCTTCAAGCCTCCAACTTCACATCCCTCTGGATATGTCTTCTCCTTAATCCTACTCTCATTATCGAATTCAACAAGATATGGACTAAGTTCTTGCAACTTCTCCAGAAACCAAACACGATCTTGCACAACATCTTGGCGCTCATGGCCATCGATATATACTCCCTTGGAAACATCCTCCCATGCAAAACCTAACGTTGCCAACCATCGGCGTGCTGTACGAGCTCTGATTCCTTTTCGCTTGCGATGATATGTCTCCTTTACCGCATCCTCAATTCCTACACATTCAATAGCTTGAACTACCAAATCCTCAATGTTGTCACACTCCTCGAGGCTTTCTTTCTCACTCTCACTGGCATTATTATCCATATTAGTCTAGTTTCTTAACAAGTTCTTCGTATTCTGTGACTGAGAGTGTAGATAATTGGCAGCAGCCCGTGCTAATCCTCGTGAGGTTACTGCTAATATTGAATATTCATTATTTAATATCAGAATTATTTGATTCAGGTTGTGGAAGGTTGATATTCAACTATAAGGAAGAGTACTTACTTTCTCCAGCCCTTGCAACATATTCTCTTACTGATAGTAAGATACCTTCTTCTTCAAACCAAGTAACCACTCTTCCACCTCCTCCGCTGTGCTTACTCCTTGGAATTTCTCTCCTTTCTACCCATGAGGACTCCCATTGTATTAGCAGTCGAGCGGTAGGCATTCCACGCCATGGCTATTGGATACTGATAATGCCAAAGTTCTGCGACGTACTCCTTGATTTTCATTTCTTAATTGTATTCGAAGAAATTGTAATACTATCTCATGACGACATTTGAATGCTCCACGAAGCCCAGTATCCCCATACTTTTCTTTTACTTTTGTTTTGTGGCTTCATAGAAAAGCGAGATCGGTCATTGCATTTTGCTTTTGTTCTAATATGGCTGGCTGACCTGGAGGGCTACAAGCTCGTGGAAGCTCTTGCAATGCAGATATGCTGCCTTCCAATAGAGGATTTGCTGTTTCTCCTTCTGCTTCACTACCGACTTCATTAGGATCTTTACAGATTCCTAGTTGCTTGCCTCTATTCCATAAAGCCCATATATCATAGCATTGTGAGGCCTCTGTCTTCAGCTTTTGCTCTGTTGCTCGTTTTCTTCTTTCTGTACATTTTGAACCTGATCCACAACTTGCTTTTAGGAAATTATCAGCTCCGTCATAATATTTCAGATCTGATATCTGTGGAGATATGACTTCATTCTCTTCAAAACAATCATTCTTAGTTCCATGATCACTATACCACTCACTGTCACGGTTGTCGAAATTGTATTAAGATTCAAGATCAAATTCTGATTCGCTACTCTCTTGGCTCCCATATTCCGAATCATCAGTAATGCTTTCAGAATCTGATTCAACAGGGTCACTATTCTCAACCTGACTTTCCTTGATATATTTATAAGTTAGATTTTCAGTTTTACTATATTAGGATATCATTATTTGAAATTCTGTATGACTTACAGATTTTGTTTCTTGTTTTTCGTGGTTCTTTATTCTATTCTGCTATCGTGCCTGTTGAAGTGATAGCTTAACCTGCTTTTTTCATTTTTTTATTTTATATTGCTAAAACCATTTTGTGGTATTTAAATCAACAGTTAAACAATTTGCGTCCCATGAAATGATTTGTATTCAACAATATCATGCTATTGCCTAGGATCATCTGAGTCTTTATATTTTTGTATTATGTAATTCCTAGTATAATATGATACCCTATTTAAATTATGTGGACTGAAATCATATAGTATCACTCATAGTACAATTTCACCTCCTCTTGGCATATTTTTCTAGTGGCCAAGGTATTAGTCACCATACAAAATCTTCAGTCTTCAAACCTAATTATTTACTTTGGGAGGCATTTTAATTTAATTTCCTCTGCTAGATCTCTTTATTAACTACTAATAATCTAACTACTAAACAGAATGTCAATATGTTAACTTACAAATGTGTTGTGGTTGATTGTATTTTGGTTTATTTTGGGATTGTGGTGGGCTAGTTTTGGTTGTCCGGCACAATACCTTAAACAACAAATATATGATGATGAAAAAATAAAATAAAATAAAATAAAATAAAATAAAATAAAATAAAATAAAATAAAATAAAATAAAATAAAAAAAGACATAGTAGCTAGCTCTTCACGCAACCATCTAAGTTATTTTCTATCTATAGCTTTATGAATACTAGACTTTTACTCTTTAAGAATGATCTTTTCTCTACTTATAAAATGACATAGCTAGTACTATAAGACTTAAGAGGTGAACGTGACTCTTGAGCATAGTATACGATAATGATAAGATAAGGAATTACCACCTGTTACAAATCAATGAAGATAAGACAGATCCACGGGTGATCTTAACATTGGGTTGCATCTTAAAGCAAGACCAATGATTCAACATGGATTATACATTCGACGACAACCCCGGACTTGGAGGACTATCAGAAGCCCTTGGAAGAACGGTTTCCCAGTTAGGAAGGACACTGAGTCCACCTACCATAGAAGAACAACGAGAACTAGACTCTTCAACTTCAGAGGACGAAAGTGAATGCATGTGCACTATTGGACCACCACCAGGCCCACCAGGACCACCTTCAGATGTACCCATACTACAACCAGATCAGTCAGAACAACCTGTACCAGAACTTTCGACAGCATAATTGCGACAAGTACTACAAGCGCTTGGACAATCTAAAGTGAAGGTTAAACACCCAGAAACGTTTTCCGGAGATAGAGCCTAACTATGAAGTAGGATACATAAGTAAAAAAAGAATTTGCATCAGATGAAGCTTGTTTGCGTCCGGATATAACCGGTCCACCCCACTCGCCGGGCACCTCACCTGCGTCCGGGTGTTCTCTCGTTACCTGCCTGCATCCACTGCATTCTGGTGCAAGTTGTGACCACATGGGACACCAGATGCACCTGGCGCTGACCCGTTTCATCCGACTTGTCCCCCTAGCATCCCTTCCACCTGGTGCCCCTACTACAACCCTCATCTTCCTGATGTGAACCATGTTATCTGCCCATGCCCTATGGATTATGGCACATATTTCTCCTTTATCCTACACTCTATGCGACTGGTGCAGACCGTTTTAGTCCAGTACAGACCATTTTGGTCGTGGGCTGACCTCTTTCATCCGGTGCCAACCTCTTTTGTCTGGTGCGGACTGTTTTTGTCTGCTAACGTTCTTTTTTATTCCTTATGCCCAGTGCCTCCAGTTGCTTCCCAACCCTAGGCTTGGCATAACGCGCTACCCAACCACTGGTAGTGGTTCTCAGGCTTAGCACTTAGTGTTTGTTTCATCTCGCTTCTACCATAATACCTCAGACTTATCACTTACCCTCAGCCAACTCCTACACATGGTCAGCACCACCCTTCCTACTATTCACCACCTGTCTATCTACCCCCATGCATCTCTCTCACAGCAGCCTTTAGGAGGTCTTATTAACAGGCGCAAATTATTGTGAGGTTAGCAGCAGGCTTAGTACCTGATTGACACGCCTCTTCAGGGTCACGAACAACTGAGTTCCCTCTTTCCAACCGATATTGAGTCGTCCTAATTGGAGCATTCCTCATAGAGCTAGGTAGGCAACTAGATGCGGTACTTATGCAGCCAGTTATTTCTTGTTGTGTCTCCCTGGATTTCAGAAATACACTGTTTTTGAAGTAGCGTCCTGGAAGCATCCGCGCCGCTTTACAGACTCTTCTCGGCAACGGTGACCTCTCGAATCTCAGCTTTCTAACGCATATTGAAATGTCTCAATTGGAGCATTTCCCATGGAGCTAGGCAGCCAGCCAGATGGGATACTTGGCCTGCCGGGGAATTTTTGGTTTGCCCCGCATTTAAGATATACATTGATTTTGAAGTAGTGTCCTGGAGGCGTCCACGCCTCGATACCGACCGTTCTCAGCAACTGTGACCTCCTGGATCCCAGCTTTCCAACAAATATTGAAACGTCCCAATTGGAGCATTCCCCATGGAGCTAGAGAGTCAGCCAGATGAGGTACTTAGGCTGCCGAGTTTTTTTTGGTTTGTCCTGGATTCCCGAGATACATTGATTTTGAAGTAGTATCCTGGTAACATCTGGGCCTCTATGCGGATCATTTGTAGCCACCTGGACCTCCTGAATCCCGGCTGTCTAACGGATATCAAAACATCGCAATTGGAGCATCTCTCGCAGTGCTTGTATGTCAGCCAGATGGGATACTTGGGCTGCCGGGTTTTTTTTGGTTTGTTCCAGATTTCAGGAATACACTTATTCTGAAGTAGTATCCTGGGAGCGTCTGGACCCTTATTGGGGCTATTTTCAGCCACCATGATCACCCGATTCGGGGCTTTCCAACGGATATCGAAACGTCCCAATTGGAGCATTACTTGTAGAGCTAGGGAGTCTGTCAGATGGGGTACTTGGGCTGCCAGTTTTTTTTGTTTAGTCCCAACCTATACGGAACTATGGGGGGACTCTGTGAGGACTCTATATATGTGTGCTGGTGGATTCTGTTTTGTAAAATAGAACTTAGATAAAACAAGAAAAATAAATTTTGTTTAGCAAGACTTTAAATTTCGGTAACCTGGGTCAGGACCAATATGGGGATACACGTTACTTATTTCGCTAAATCTTGGGTACCGTCTTTCAGAATTGAGGAGATATCGTAGCATCTCAAGGGACATTCTAATTTGGAACTGAAAAGCTGGATGTGTTGGGTGTGGACATTTGTTATGCATGGGCCTCTGGTCTACCAAACCGAATATGTCTGCACTGAGATACAGTTCGTACACCGGCCGCGCATCCTGACTGGCGATTCACGTTTTGAGCGCGCAGTGCGTCTGATGCACCAGGTGCAGGGAGTGCAAATAAATCCTTTTGCTGACGTAGCTGAATTTACCATATATTTCCAAGCAATCAGATGGGTTATCAGATACGACCACGAGAAAATCGTGTCTGTCTCCAGCATACTAGAAACTACGTAAGTGCCAGGCTTACTCAGGCTCCTTATAGGGCAGCAATAAATAACCTCGAAAGGAGGAGTTGGGACGAATTCCCAGGTGCTATCAAACTGCAATTTGGAGAAGTGAACCTGTGCAGAGCAGAAACGGCCAAGCTACGAGAAATGAAGCAAGAAACCATGATAACAAGGGAATACTAAAACAAATTCAGACTTGTCGTAACCGAAGCTTTATTGGACAACGCTACGGCAGGCAAATGGCTGTTCATGGCAATGACCTCCTTGTTACTGGAGAAGTTCGAATATTATCATGACATAGTAGACGTTGCTGAAGAACTCTTAGACTGGGCTATCCGCAACGAAACGAAATTGATAGCGTAAAAACATTTGAAAAAGAAAGGTGAGAAAATACGAAAACAGACAATATACCTGGAAACAACAGCGGTAGCTTCAAAACAGGTGGAAATACGAACAGTCAATCCACAGGGGACACAATGGACTTGGATGCCAATCGAAGAAGACCAAGGAATCGATTTCGATTCCCTGGGATATTACCATCGTATGCGGAAAGCAGAGAAATGAACACGCATGTATACTTTACGGTGAACAAGGACATTTTATTGCCAACTGCAATAAAAACATTGTTCAACTGAAAGAGACTGTGGCAGAAAACAATAAACCAGAAACTTTAAACAATCAAAGTCCCTAGTAATGAGTCGTATGGTGGACAAAGACAGGGGCAAAACTGTAAAATTAGTACAACTATCGACGACTTTGGACAAAGCAAAACTAGATATCACAGATGACCACAACTCAGATCATATTATGATCTAGAGTTATTTATTGAGACAAAAAGGCACCATCGATATCAACACTATGCTGGATTAAGAAGCAATGGAGGACTTCATCAAAAGAGAATTCTGCAAGGACCCACGCATACCCAGGGAAATGATCAGGAAACCAAGAGATAAATAAGTAGTAAACGGAGAAAAATGCAATGATGGACCTATTACCCATGGTGCGCAAGTAATCATGGAAATTGGAGCATACAAAGAAATGATAACATTTCTTGTAGCCAATCTCTGCAAGCATGGGGTTATACTGGGATTGCAATGGCTCCAAAAACACAACCCAAGGATCAACTAGACAAAGAAAAGATATTCGCTGATTGCCATAGATGCGCTAAAGTATGTCAAATGGTCACAACAACGATCGAAAAACTTCTTCAATAGATAGTCAGTTGGGAAAACCAACCAGCAAACATATCAGAAAAAATATGTGGGAATGAATACCTCCAAGTCCCAAGAGTTGACCTGGAGGCCAAGATCCTGTTCAAAGGATCTACAAAAGCTTCAGGTCACGACCTGTACAGCATGCATGGCACGAATGACGCACCCCAAGGACAGACCATGATCAATACAGGAATAGCAATTAGACTATGCGAAGGAACATATGCAAACATAGCCCCACCAAGTGAATTAGCCAGGTGATATGGCATCACCACAGGTGCTGCAGTAATCAACATCGACTATCGGGTGGAAATGGAAGTCCTATTAATGAACCTGAAAGAAGAAGACTACAAGGTGAACAAAGGGGATCAGATAGTGCAGATGATTATCAAGAAAATCGACTCCAGACCAGTTGAAGAAGTGCAAGAACTGGAAGAGACAGATAGGAGTACCAAAGGATGAGTGAGTACCGGAACAAACGCCTTGCCGTACATCCAAGGAAAAAGCAATGAGATCAATTTTATATCAGCAAAAACCCTTGAAAAACTATATCGACAAGGAGAACAGACTGTCATCCTGAAATGGGAACCTGAAGATAATGGACCCATGATGGCAGAAGCCTTTACCCTTAGCACCAGAATAGCGGTCCAACAAGAAGCAAAGAAGAAGATGATTACTTTACCACAGTTAATCTCCAAAGAATTACGTTACTCTTGCGACATGTTTGAAGAAGGCAAAAAGATAGATCTTCCTGTACACTGACCTGACGACCACCGCATTGCACTCGAGGAAGGAAAAATAATGCCATTTATGAAACTGTACCTATCAAGGAACGAAGAGCTAAAAGGCCTAAGAGATTATGTACATTGAAACTTGCATAGTAGATAGATATGACCCTCATCATCATCAGCAGGAGCACTTATCTTGTTGGTTAAAAAGAAAGATGGAAACCTACAACTATGTGTGAACTTTCAAGAACCAAATGCAGTATCCAAAGAACGAGCAATATTCACTACCCCTAATCTACGAAGGTCTTGACTGACTCGCAAAAGCTTAATACTATACCAAGTTGGACATTAAGAACACCTGTTACAAGATCAGGATCGCAATAGGAGACGAATGGAAAACAGCATTTTGAATGAGATATAGACTATACGAATACCTGTTTCTGGCTTTCGGATGGATCAATCTACAAGCGGCGTTTCAGGGAAGGATCAATTCCCTGCTGAGACAATTATGGGATATATGTTGCAAGGTATATTCAGATGACATCTTCATATACACTAAAACTATGGAACAATACCAGAAGGATATAAGGAATATTCTTCAAGCCATCTGAAACAGAAAAATCAGCCTGAAACCAACTAAATGTGAATTCCAACACCAAGGAACAGAATACTACGTATTCATTGTGAGTCACAAAGAAGTACGCATGGACGCAGTCAAGATATCAGCAATAGATGATTGCAAACCACCAAAAACAGTAAAAGGAGTAAGAAGGTTTCTAGGTCTTTTGTCACTTTTACAGAAGGTTTGTCGATAGATTTAACGGGATAGCTAAACTCCAAGATAATACAACGAAGAAAGATACCCAATGAAAATGGGAAGAGAAACAACAAAACGGATTCAATGAACACTGAAAAAGACTCACCACAGCACCGCTATGACAACATTTCAGAGCAGAACATCTTATCAGGATCGAAATGGATGCTTCCAATTATGAATGCTCAGGCATACTGTCACAACTAGTTCGTAATAGAATATGGAAACCTGTGGTATTCAGATCCAAGACAATGCTAAAAGTTGAATGCAACCAGGACATGGATGACAAAGAATTATTAGGCATAGTTCAAGCACTTAAAGCTTGGAGAAAATACACAACCGGAGGCGCGGAAGAAATGCGAGTGGTCACTGACCTCAAGAACCTCCATGCTTTTACCAATACCAAAGAACTGAACCAATGACAAGGGCGATGGAATGAGACTTTTTCTTAGTATCACATCAAGATCGTCAATCTCTAGAGATTATCAACGCACTACAAATGAACCCAGGAGAATGGAAACACCTTGCACTTAGACTATGTCGACAAGATCATGGTTATCTATGGTAGGATAACAAGATATGGATTCCTGACAACTAAAAATTGCGAAAGGAAACGATAGGAGGCAACCACGACATCCAAGAAGCGGGACATGGCTGAACTGTGAAAATAACTAAGGTTATCACTAGATCATATGACTGGCAAAATATGCGGAACGATATCCAGCGATATATCAAGAACTGTGAGATATGTCCACAGAAAAAAACGATATAACACACGCCATATGGATTACTCAAACCCCAGGAAGCTTCCAAAAGACGCTGGAAGTCAATTACTATGGACTTCATCATCGGACTGCCTGAATCGAAGTGTTATGACGCTGTATGGGTCCTCATAGAAGGCCTGATGAAGTTGGCGAACTTTTTACCTTGTTGAACGGACCTAGATACAAATTAATTCTTCCATTAGTTCAAAGACCTAGTCTTCAAGATTGCATGGACTACTAAAAGATATCATATCCGACGGAGGATCATTTTTCAAATTGGAAAGATGGAAGCAAATAATACAACAATTAACATGACGAGATGATGGAGCACTGCCTTTCATCCACGGACCAGTAGTCAAATGGAAATAACCAATGCGACATTTAAACAATATCTAAGGGCATATGTAACCAATTAGCGGGAGGATTGGATGCAATATCTTGTATCAGCTGAGTCCGCATAGATCAATGGAAGACAAGAAACAATTAAGAGGAGAGCCATTTTTATGAACTATGGATATGATCTAGAATTCGATCAAGCAAAATACAAGATACCGATAAATATAATACAAGCACAAGACTTAGGCAAATTACGAGACATATTACAAGAAGAAATCATTTATGCACAGCAACTGCAAAATGAGTCAACCAACAAACAACAAAAACCAGACATGAACCTTGGCGGTGGCGATATGGTATGATTACGACCAACCAACATATGAACCACAAACCCGTGGAAGAACCTGGACTACAAGAATCGAGGACCATTCAGGATTATCGAATAGATAGAACTTCAAGCATTTAAACTTGACCATCTACACTCAATGAACAACACGCATCCTACATTCCACATTAGTCTCCTAGAACCATATTGCGATAATTCTTTTCTCACACGAAAGAAACTTCCCCCTACACATATCAAAACAGAAGTTATAGACGAATACAAAGTTGAAGAAATACTTTTGCCAAGGTTGTGGTGTCACCACAACCCATGTTTGTTCGCTTGCCGACAACCATGAGGACTTTAATGTGTGCCTGCCGGCTCAACATGAATTTACAGCTCAACCTGACCTGTAGCTCAACACAACTTTTTGTGGCTCAACATCACTTTGTGTGTCTCAAAATTGTGGCTTAACATATTCTCACAAGTCAATATAACTTTATTGAAGTATATAACATTGCAGATTCTTGTTCCGATAGATTAATAAAATTCTTAAGCTAAATATAATAATCCTGAATCATAATAAAACCTTGAGGCTGTAATTCAATCTATTGTAATAGTTTAGTATTTTTTCAATTACTGCTAGAACTTTAAAGTACAAGGGAGATTTATAGCTTTATCAATAGTTGGTATTGAACTTGAAGAAATCTCTATAATGTTCAATTCTATAGACAACTTATTATAAGCTACATTGTATTCTCTATCTATAACTAGTAATGTTGAAACTGTTGTATTATTGGGACTTTTTACAAGTTAAGCTTAATCGGAAATTATCAAATATTATTTATAATTACAACCAGATTACTACTACCAATTAATTCCTTATACAACCAAGCCCACCATTTGATTCAAGTTTATAATACTTACTCATATTCCTCCTACTACTACGATGTCAGTACCAGTAGTGCCTTCTATTATTATTCCTAGCCAGTGGGTTGAACCTGACATGGATATTGAGATAAGAAGCAAAGCTGCAATTAACTCACTTGAAGGAATGGAACTTGAGAAACCAAATCTAGCAGCTTTTGCTCATAAGTACGAAATCCCTGTATCATTGTAACGACCCTAATGGATCTTACAGGAGACTTAGTATTATCCCATGCCGGAGCCCGAAAGGGCTACGGTTAGGCTAGTCAGGTAACTCTATCTAAGGGTTACCATTTGGACTAAGCAAATGGTAATGCTTAGACTGCGAACCAGAAAAGGTATACCGGGTAGGTAGGGAAGTCTACGCTGCGAGTTCGGAATGTCTCCCAGAGTTCTGGTGAGTTACCCTACCTGAGGCAGGTAGTTACCCTACCTTAGGGAGTATAGTTACCCTACCATAGGGAGTATAGTTACCCTACCTTGGTAAGCAGGTTACCCTACTTTTGAATAGGAGTTACCCTACCTTGAGCGTAAAAGGTTACGCGAAGTTTCAGGAAACGTCATAGGATTGTTTGTTGCGCAAGATTATATAGCAGGTTCGAATCTGGGCTCAATCGGGTAATCCATTATTGGTCTACGAACCGGAGAAAATCTTGCCTTGGACAAAGATTGAGAAATCGGAGTCCAACACCCCCCTCTGGCCCTGATGTACAGAAAATCCGTCACTAGCCAACTATAGGGAAGTTGCTGGTTTCCTAGTAAAATCCTATGATTGAAGACGGCGGTGTAATACCGTATACGTTGTCGCCGTCCTTCCAACCGGTAACTGTTCGCATGATATATGCGGGGGCATGGGGTGATCGAATGGTTACACGAGAAGTAATTCACGAGTATATACACCTCTGATCCTTATAAGCCTGCGGTGGTAGGTAGGTAAGGTATACCGGAAGCCCTGGAGGCCTCTGGTTAAGTGGTAGACATTTGACTCCCGTATGTCTGCAAAAGACTGTAAGATATCTGAAGGTTGTTAGCGAGCTCTAGATCATAGTAGTCTTGTCTTGATTGAGGTGTTTATCGTCAGTGGCTACAGGTAGCGCCTGTATACGCCAATGGCTTAAGTGTCTCATCACGGGAGTCCGGAGACCAAGCTATCGTGTCGAAGACAGTAGAAGACGATAGACTTGTCAAATGTAATGGTTGTCTACGAGACTTGCAGAGACGAATACGAAAGGGACAGTGAGTTTGATAATGGACTAGCTTATCAGTAACCTGTTAGTTTGCCACTAACAGGACAGTGATATGAAGAGTTTTCTCCTGCAGTTGATTGCATGTATCAGGATACTGCATGAACACTTCCTGTCGGATAATGAACTAGCAGAGCAGGCAAACATTGGGGGGAATATTAGCCCGAGGCCCAGAGAAGATAGGCATGATGGCGATGGTGGTGAGCTTGGGAGTGATGGAGAGGAGCTGGCAATACAATTCTACTTAAGTATATGAGAGACCTCTTCTCCTAAGAGGATCAACTATCCTCGCGAGAACTTATTGAGTAAAGCTGCAGCTTAACGATATTAAGTTTCACCGTTAAGGTTTTCCCAATACATACTTGTTCTTCGCTTTGCGTACGAAGAAAGCTTCGGTACAGCCGCATCCTTGGGATCCATCTTCGCACCGGGAGCCTCCGTTACAGTATATTGTTAAGCGAACCTTTCGCTTAACTCATTCTCTCCTGATTAATTGATTAATCATTGTTGAAAACATCTTCCGAGTCCTAGTCGCTTGTCTGGTAGAAGAAGCATCGGGTGGAAACGAAGATGTCTGCCAACCTTGGCAGTGCTGACCGTGCTGCACAGTAGGCCAATGACCTCCGTTTACGAGCGTCGGTATTTGTGGACCTATAAGGTCTTGAATGGCCTGCTAGGCCCACACTTAACGAGGCGGCCCCGATTGACATTCCGCAAGAATGTTGCGATGTTGTCGTTGCCAACCCAGATCGTTTATTTCATTCCTTTACACAGACCCCTCTTAAGGCTGGATCTACTGCGGATTGCCCTGAGAAGTTCACGTTTGCAGAGTTTACCCCACAGTTCATGGAGCCTTACATTCTTCAAGAAGTAGGCCAACAGATCAATGCGGCGCAAACTCAGATGCGATACAGGAAAGATGAATCTCAGCGAATCTTGCAGCAAGAAATTGATGATGGGGCAGCCAACTGGATGCGAGGACAACAGAGGTGCTTCAAGCAACTGGTTGTCAACCCGCAAGCCATTAACAATAGGGTCCATGCCTTAGAGCGGGCAGTCAAGGAAGGTCACCAGATAGATGCGCAAAACGAGGTCATCGTGACTGTCGCCCCTCCGATGCCGAAGCAACCTAGCTTACACTTCGCGGAGCTTTTGACGCAGATTCTGCAGAACCCGAAATATCAAGGGATGTTAACGGAGGCAGGTGAAGTCTTGGCTTCAGGCCAGAGTCAGAGGGCACACTCGGCTGAGCTCTCACTTCACCCCTTTGTTAAGCAAGTGGCTGTAGCTTTATCGTTGACCATGACTAGGAAAAGCTCTACCCGAACTCCCAGTCCGGCTATGGGTTCAAGGCCCTCCGGAGCCGGGAAACAGCAAAAGACTTCGCCCGCAACTGGTGGTAATGCACCCAAGCCACGTGCTTCAAAGACGAACCCTACCGTCCAAGCTATTCCCCCTCCAGCTCCTGGAAGTGATGATGCACCATCACCGATCTCACCGAAGCCCAATTGGGCTCCTCCACCACCGACTGCTGCGGCACCAGTCAAGACAAGGGGAGTGGGCCTGTTCGGCTCAACGGGTGCGGCTCTGTGCCCTCCACCACGTTCGGTAGTGGTATATTCGGCCTTTACTCAGGAGCAACCACATACCTCGGGTCGCTTTGCTGGTTTTCGGCAAGCAACACCCAGGACAGGTCCATGTGAACGTCAATGTCGCATAGATCACCTCTCACCGGAGGGTCGTGTTCCGTATCTACATCATTTTCCTTGTACCAGGTGTCGTGATGAGCCCGTAGTACGTCCAGATCACTCTTCAAAGACTACCGCTACTCAGCCCCCGGCTCAACCTCCTGAACGAAGACCACCCAAGAGTCGGTTTTGTTGGCGAAGAGGCCATGTGGGATCAGCGTGGGATCCTGATTCTTGCGACACCTTTGTGGAATATCTGTTGGGTTTATGTATGGGAACAGCGAATGATACGCCTAGTACCCCGATACCTCCTCCACCCGAGAACCCTGAACAACCTCCAGGGGGTAACACCCAAGCTGGAGATCAGGGGGGTGATGAGGAATCCTTTGATGGATACAATCGCCCTGGGGAAACCCATAGTAGAAATACTGGTGGCAATGGTGGTGGGAATGGTCCTCCACCTGGTGGAAACGTCAGCGCTGGGGGGAATCTGCGTGATTCCAGTTCCTCTGATAGCTCTGACGATGATGCCGACTGCCTACCTGATCTTACGACATTCATGGCACGGCGAAAGCACAACTGGAATGAGGCCAAGAATAGGAGATATGAACGTCGGTTGGCCAGGTTAGCTGCCTTCATTGGAAGATCGAGTGGGCAATCCTCTCGTAAGGCCAGTGGGCCCTCTGCTTCGGTAAGTCCCAAGAAGGCGGAAAAGTTAAGTAACATAACGGCTTTCGAAGGAGACACTATCGACACCAAACGGTTCCTCACGGACGTCCAAGTCCAGTTCACTTATTTTAAGAAGTCCGGTTTGGACGACATGGATATGATTGGCTTTGTCATTCCACTCTTGGAGAATGCAGCCAAGAACTGGTATTTAGGTATCCAGCGTAATATCAGTGAGGATGAAGCGATGCGGATGGGTATCATCTTCAATCCTAACAATAAGGAGCGAACCTGTGCAGGATTCCATGCTCGGCTTGAAACCAGTTTTGGTGGGCATGAAGATCATGATCGCAACCTTGTTGAATGGATGCGTTTGTCTATGAAGCCTAGGAAGGTCGACAAGTACCTCGATAAAGTCGTTGACCTCGCAGCCAGCCCGTATACACCGATTCAAAGCAAATAATAGATAAGGTTTGGATAGGTATTACTTCTGAGTTGCGAAACGCATGGGCTTTAAAGCAACCACATCCTACCGAAGCCGGTGCATATATCGATCTACTTCGTAAAGTTGGCCATACCCTTCAAGACAACGCTAACTTTGGTAAAACGGTTGCCAAAGACCATGGTCAGTCAAGCAATGACAAGGCTAGCGATGAGGGGTCTTCCTCAAAGAAGCAGCGGAAAAAGAAGAAGGGTTCGGGTAAGTCAAAATCCCCACCCTCCCAGAGGAATAAGACCCCGAAGGTTGGAGAATCCGCGTATGCCATCGCCCATAAGGGCATTCCCGATAGCCTAACAGAAAAACAGCGCAAGTCTGAGCCGTGCTCTGAATGCGCGCAGCCTGGCCACTTTTGGCGGAAATGCACCTCGTCTTCCCCTGTTGTTCATTCAGCAAAGTGAAAAAATAAGCGGTCCGCTAACGAGGCAGGTGTTCAAGAGGCACTGGCTAGCAAGGTTAAACGCATTGAAGCTGCTCCTTCTTCACCTGGCGATAAGTAACTCCTCGAAGTACGTCAAGCCTCCCCACAGATTATGGAGGTTGATATGGAGGATTCGGACTAAGGTAAGTCTCTCATCAAGAGTAAACGAAATTAGAAGAAACTAATGAGGCTCTAGATGAAGGAAGGGGCTGATCATTGGATTACCGGAACAAGGCGAGAATCCGGGAGGAATCTTGGTTATGGTAGATGTTCTGAGGCGCTTTTCTTTATTTCTTTTGTCATGGGTTTTCCTTTCGAAACAAGGTTATTGGTTTTCCTTATGGGTTCGTGTTGCTAGGAGAGTTTCCTTGGTTATGTATTGGCTTTGTTCTTATAAAGGTTTACTACGTCCAGCCGGACTTGATCAAGCAATCAAAGTTGATTTCCAGTTTACCTGAGGAGGGTTGAATACCCGTAATCATGCAGGCGTAATAGTGAACATTCCCAGCCATGTATAATATCATCGAATCCCCACGACCCGCCGCGGCAGCCCCCGTGTCCAAATGCAAGTGATACTACCCTCAAAATGGTTAATGAATTGAGACTTACAAAGCGATTGAGGGTACAAGACCCTTCAAAACATACGGAGTCTATCCGTGTCAAGGCTCGACTTCAATGGAAACTTGGAGCGAAGAAGAGTACTGCCGAGGCTACACTCTTACTACATAGCGGTGCTACAGGCCCAGTCCTTATTACTCTCTGGGTTAAGGAAACCCAAATGCCAGGTGTGTGGCGAACAATATCATGTCCAATCTCAGATGTGAGTGGAAATCACATACCGGGATCGTGTATCCACTACACCAAGGAGGTGAAAATGCGTATTGGAGACCACATGAATAAGATATGATTTGAAGTCACAGACATGAGCAACTCGAGGTTTGATGGATACTTACCAATGTCCTGGTTACAAGACCATAATCCAGACATTGACTGGAAACAAGGTATTCTGACGTGGAGATGAGAATATTGCAAGGCACATTGTTTAGGTCCCAAAAGACATCTACAATTTATAACCGAAGAGGAAATGTTAGCCGAGGATGCTGGTTCAATTTACCTCTCAGGAATAGCACTGGTCACAGATGAGGAAGGGGGAGATATTAGGCTGAAGCTCCTACCTAAGTGTAAAGACTTTGGGGATATCTTTACCCAACAGCGGATTAAATCCTTACCGGAGCATTGGAAGTATGATCACAAGATCGAGTTACTTCCGGATACAGCTCCGCCGGGTGGACCTATTAATCCCTTGTCAGAAAAGAAGCTGAAGGTCCTCCGTGAGTATCTCGATGAGATGCTACCTACAGGAAAGATAAGGAGGTCAAGCGCTCCTGCCGCTGCGCTTATCCTTTTTGTACCAAAGCCAGATGGTACATTACGGTTATGTATATATTACCGGGCGCTAAACAAGATAACGGTAAATAACAGATACCCACTACCATTAATGAATGAGCTCCGAGACAGACTCGGGACAGCGCAGGTGTTCACAAAGTTGGACCTCAAGAATGGATACTACTTTCTGCGAATGGCGGAAGGCGCGGAATGGAAGACAGCATTCCGATGCCAGTATGGATTATATGAATATACCGTGATGCATTTTGGTTTATGCAATGCTCCGGCAACTTTCCAAGGCATGATCAAGGAGGCCTTCGGGGACCAATTAGAGGAGGGCGTCATCGCCTATATGGATGATATATTGATCTACTCTGAGACAATGGAAGAGTATGTCTCCCTAGTCCGTGGAGTAATAGAAAGGCTTAGGAAAGCACGCTTATGCGTTAGCATAAAAAAATCCACCTTCCATCGGAGAGAGGTTGAATTTCTCGGATGTAAGATATCTGATCGCGGAATATCCATGACCGAGGCAAAGGTAGCCGAACTTAAGAAATGGCTCCCACCTAATAGTGTCCTTAAGGTCCAAATCTTCATGGGGTTTGCAAACTTCTTCGGTCGGTTTATTGAAGGTTTCAGCAAAATTGCGAAACATCTCACCGACCTGACAAAGAATGATATCCAATTTCATTGGACACCAGCATGTCAGGAGGCCTTTGATTTTTTGAAAGAAAAATTTACAACAGGACCTATATTAGTACACTTTGACCCTGAACGTCAGACGAAGGTGGAGACCGACGCTAGTGACTTTGGTTTAGGGGCCATATTATCCCAACTGTGTGAGGACGATAAATGGCATCCCGTAGCCTTTCATAGTAGAAAGTTCTCCCCAACGGAAATAAATTATGATGTCCATGATAAGGAAATGACTGCGATTGTGGCAGCATTCAAGGAATGGGATCATTTACTACGGTCGGTAGTGGATCAGATTACCATCTACACTCGTCATAAGAACTTGGAATATTTCCACAGTACCAAGATTCTAAACCGTGGGCAACATCGCAGGGCTGAGTACTTACAACCATTCAACTTCCCGGTGGTATATCGTGAAGGAAGGTTGAATGAAAAGACTGATGCACTGTCTAGGCGTAGGGACTACCGCCTAGAAGGGGTGGGTAATTGTCAACCAAATTCTAGGCAATGCTTTTTTCGCCCTGGGCAATGGGTGGTTCAACAGGAGCGGGACATCTTGTGAGCACAGTTGTTGCAGGCGTGCCAAGGCTTCCGTTTACAGTCCACGTTCCTAGAGCGACTCAAGCAGGTTGCATCAAAAGACAAGGAATACCTGAAGATCCTTGATTCGGTTAAGGAAAAACCCTAGGGAGTTGATCTTAATCTTACGGTTGAGAAGGACTTTCTCCTCGATAAGCACCGCTGGTACATACCTGCGGATGAGGGGTTAAAAGGTACAATCAGGGAGGCTGAACATGATTCTCGCTTAGCGGGACACTTTGGGACAGACAAGACTTTGGAAAGAGTTAGGGCAAACTTCTACTGGCCAAAGATGGACAATTATATCAAACAATATGTTCGCACCTGTGATATATCCCAGTGCAGTAAGACCGCACGACATCAGAAGTTTGGACTACTCAAACCTATACAGGTACCACTACGACCATGGAAGGCGATTTCAATGGACTTTATTGTGGCACAACCGGAGTTAAAAGGGTATACGAAAATCTGGGTCATAGTAGAGAGGTTCTCGATGAGGGCTCATTTTATACCATTGGCAAGGGATGTACCTGGAGGTGACTTAACCCTTATGTTCCTGAAGGAAATTTGGCATTTCCATGGTCTACCAGAGAGTATCATATCGGATCGTGATAGCCGATTCACCTCTAAGTTTTGGACTTGCTTAATGAAATTACTAAGAGTCAAGCAAAAGTTTCCACGGCCTTCCACCTCGAGACTGATGGGCAGACTGAAAGGGTAAACCAGACTTTGGAGCAATACATTCGTAGTCCTTGTTCCTACCAGCAGGACGACTGGGTAGAGCTACTTACATTGACGGAATATGCTTATAACACTTCAACGTCGGAATCGACTAAGATGTCTCCCTTTGAGATTAATTATGGGTTTAATCCAGAATCAAGTTGGTCCAGGTCCTTATCAAAAAGTCAAGGCATACACCCAAGCAGCGAGCTATTAGTTAAGGATTGGGAAGGGACATGGATGAAGATTGGAGATACTTTACATAAGGCTCAAGAGAGGCAACGGAAGTGGCATGATCAGAAAAGATTGCCAGCACCGGAGTATACAACGTTAGAGGATGTTAATTCTGGTCGAGCCAAGAGCCCCGATCGAGTAATGTTGAATCAAAAAAACATGCGAACCAAGCGACCGATGGAAAAACTTGATCATCTTATGTTCGGACCATTTGTGGTCTTACGGAAGGTTGGTTCAGCAGCTTATGAAATTAAACTCCCGGAACGTTGGTGAATACATCCTGTCTTCAATGTTGGCCTCTGAGAACCATATAGGGAGGACTCAACTGGCAGGCGTACAGTAGAGGTACCCATTCCCGATATAATAGATAATGAGCCTAGTTATGTTATTGAGACCATCCTTGACAGCCGTTGGTATGGGGGAGCTCGTCAGAAATTCCCCCCGTGATTTGTCCACTATTTGGTGGCTTGGAAGGGCTATGGTCCTGAGGATAACTCCTAGGAACCATATGAGATGTTAGAGAGAACAGGCACACAAGCCCTCGTAGATTTCCATAAACGATACCCGTCGAAACCCAGAGATCATAGGGTAGTAGACAAGGGAGCTGGAAATAAACGAAAACGCTAGAGGCCGAAGGCGGCCCTAGAGAAGAGAGGGGTGATATAACGACCCTACTGGATCTTACTGTAGACTTAGTCTTATCCCATGCCGGAGCCCGGAAGGGTTACGGTTAGGCTAGTCTGGTAACTCTATCAAAGGGTTACCATGTAGACTAAGCAAATGGTAAGGCTTAGACTGCGAACCAGAAAAGGTATACCGGGTAGGTAGGGAAGTCTACGCTGGGAGTTCGGAAGGTCTCCCTGAGTTCCGGCGAGTTATCCAACCTAAGGGAGGTAATTACCCTACCTTAGGGAATATAGTTACCCTACCTTGGTAAGCAGCTTATCCTACTTTTGAATAGGAGTGACCCTACCTAGAGCGTAAAAGGTTACGCGAAGTTTCTAGAAAAGTCATACAATTGTGTGTTACGTAAGATTGTATACGAGGTTCGATCTGGGCTCAATCGGGTAATCCATTGTTGGGCTACTAACCGTAGAAAATCTTGCCTTGGATGAACATTGAGAAATCTGAGTCCAACACCCCCCTATGGCCCAGATGTACAGACAATGCGTCACGGGTCAACTATAGGAAAGTTGCTGGTTTACTAGTAAAAGCCTATGATTGAAGACGGCGGTGTAATACCGTATACGTTGTCACCGTCCTTCCGACCGGAAGCTGTTCGCAGGATACATGAGGGGGCATGGGGCGATCGAATGGTTACACGAGAAGTGATTCACGAGTACATACACCACTGATCCTTATAAGCCTACGGTTGTAGGTAGGTAAGGTATACCAGAATCCATGGAGGCCTCCAGTTAAGTGGTAGACCTTCGACTCCCGTATGTCTCTGAAAGACTGTAAGATATCTGAAGGTTGTTAGCGAGTTCTAGATCACAGTAGTCTTGTCTTGATTGAGGTGTTTATCGTCAGTGTCTACAGGTAGCGCCTGTATACGCCAATGGCTCAAGTGTCTCATCACTGGAGTCCGTAGACCAAGCTATCGTGTCGAAGACAATAGAAGACGATAGACTTGTCAAAGGTAATGGTTGTCTACGAGACTTGCATAGACCAATACGAATGGGACATTGAGTTTGATAATGGACTAGCTTATCAGTAACCTGTTAGTTTGCCACTAACAGGACAGCGATATGAAGAGTTTTCTCCTGCAGTTGATTGCATGTATCAGGATACTGTATGAACACTGCACGTCGGATAATGAACTAGTAGAGCCGGCAAACATTCGGAGGAATGCAAGCCCGCGGCCCCGAGGAGATGTGCATGCTCGCGATGGTGGTGAGCTTGGGAGTGATGGAGAGGAGCAGGCAACATAATTCTACTTAAGTATATGCGAGACCTCTTCTCCTAAGACGATCAACTATCCTCTCGAGAACTTATTGTGTAAAGCTGCGGCTTAATGATATTAAGTTTCTCCGTTAAGGTTTTCTCTCTACATATTTGTTCTTCACTTTGCGTACGAAGAATGCTTCGGTACAGGCGTATCCTTGGGATCCATCTTCCCACCGGGAGCCCCCGTTACAATCATGATTTAGCGCACGCTAGCATGGAATTTCCTCAAAACAATATCATGAAGCAGTAAATAAAAAGGTTTCTGAAGACCAAGAACTTAAGGTCTGTCAATACCTGTACCGCTTGGATTCAGTACGAACTAGTGCAAGTCTTCCAGTGGTTAGTGGTTGTGCAAGTGCAATACTTCAATATCTACATAATGGTTCAATACCAACAACAATTGTTGGAGATCATTGCGCTAGGCGTTTTCTTAGTCAACGCGCGGAATATTCAATGAGTAAACAGCATTCACTAGACCTGGATCGCAAAAATGCACACAAGCCAGATCATATTCGTGATTGGTTTAGCCGATATCACGCTGTTCGTTAAAAGTATTCCATTATGGATTCAGATTGCTACCATTTTGATGAAACTGGATTTTCGAATTGGTATAGGACTTGATCAGTGGGTCATTACACGGGATCCTTCACGACAATTATATTTGGCCAGTACGACAAGTCGAGAGTCCATCTCTGTTTGTGAAGCAATCAGTGGTGATGGAGTAGCACCACTACCTATGGTGTTTATTCCTGGTGTTATTCATCAAGAGTCTTGGTATACAGCAACTACAATTCCTGATAATTACCTAATTGGAACCTCCAAACTCGGATATAGTAATGATCATATGTCTATGAAGTCTTTGGCTCATTTTGAACGATTTTCTTTACCACATATGGTTGGCAATTACAGACTATTACTGCTGGATAGTTTTGGTTCTCACTGCACCAAGCAGTTTCTTAATTACTGTGATAATCATAAAATTATAGTATTCTGCATTCCACCTCATACCAGTCATCTTCTTCAACCACTTGATGTGGTAGTCTTTCAACCTTCTAAGCATTATCATGCTGAGGGTGTAGAAGTAGCAACCAGGACAGGCTGTGGTGGGTTTGATAAATTCGAATTTCTTGATAAAATTGATTCCATTCGACAATAAACATTTAAGCCATCTACACTTAAGTCTGCCTTAAAGGCAACAGGAATTATTCCCTACAATCCAGATATTGTTATATCTAAGCTAGGAGAGGCTGTAATTCCTCATAATCAACCTGTTACTGCATCTGAAACACAATCATCAACAATTCCTCCCAGGATAAGTAGTCTAGAGCGCAAGGGAGAAGAATTACAACAGCAGGCACAAGAGCTATCAGCTAGCGTTCAGAAATGACTTAATGTAGTTCTTCAAGGAGGATTAGCGCAAGCACAATCTGGTACACTTGCGATAGAACATATGGAGCATACAAGAGCAGCGGAAGAGGCGGGAGCTGCAAGGCAATGAGGATAAAATCGTAGGCAACTACACAAAGAAGGTGTTCTGTATCCAGGAGACGCTCGTCCTATCGTAAATAGACAGGTAGATGATGATTTGGAAAAAGCTAAAATAAAACTAAAGCGAGCTCAAAATGCAAAGAGATGGTGTGAGCAAGCAGAGCATAAGCCTTTTCTTGATGAGTTAAAATCAAAGGTGAAGAATAGGTAAAAAATCAGGTCTATAAAAGGAATGTTTTAGAACTTATTGTTAAAGGTATTAAGAAACGAGTAAAATTGAAAAATAATGTATATTAAAACATTTTATATAGTCAACTTACAAACTAGTACAAAGCCGTAAGGTTATGTTAAGCCACAATTTTGAGCCACACAAAGTGGTATTAAGACACAAAAGGTTGTGTTGAGCCACAGGTCATGTTGAGCGGTAAAGTCATGTTGAGCCGGCAGGAACTCTTTAGAGTGCCCATGGTTGTGAGCGAGCGAACAAACATGCGTTTTGGTGACACCACAACCTTGGCACGAGTAATCCACTCTCGTTTACATTACAATAAGCTACAATACCGGGCCAAGTCGACCGGTTAACTCCATCAACATAACTTAGAGTGGTACCCTGCCCAGAAACTTACGAACATAGAAGTTGCCCTGCAACAGTTCCACTGGCAATATCCACAGAAGCCCAAGGTAGGTGAGCTGGGCTCATGGATGACAGGACAGGAAAGAGTTCAAACAAAACATTTTACAAATCACAAAGAGAAATAAACAAGCACAACTCTAGTATATCTTTTACTATGATGACAACGGTCCCACTCATCTAGGAGCAATAATGGATACAGGACGTTTTCCGACTAAGGAAAATCTGGCCCAGTATTCCACGGATGAGATAGAATGAATGCAAGAGGAACGGGAGGGGGAAATTTCCCAAACACCGTGGGGACTGCGCCACGAACACATCAATAGGCGCGACTGGATGTACAATCGCTGCCACTTCCACAAAAAGTAACAAAATGTAAATAGTTTGGCTTCAGGGACAAAGCTCAGGATGGAGAAGTGGGATAAAAAACCATTCAAACATGCGTGAGTAAGGATTACAGAATTGGAGGTACAAGTTAAAAACCAACAACTGATCCGCGACTAAGAATGAAAAAACCTTATGAATACGGGAACCACTGTTTTCTGGATTGGCAGCAAAAGCGATAATGCTGAAAAAAGAAAATGAAGCGATGAAAAGGGTTCTTGAAAAATTACAATTTACTCATGAAGAGGAATGCGAACCCAAGAGATGGAAAATGGAGGATTTCAAGGGCTCTACAAAAAGATGACTGAAGATTTTTATTGAGCAAGGTATGAGAAAGTGAAACCAGAGGAACCGAGAAATTGGACTGCAATGGGTTGGGAATAGTATTAAGAGTAGGAATCAAACTCTTAGCTGTATGGGACTATGGCCTAGGGGAGAGGAGAGCTAAGGTCACGATTCCAGACTGGCTTAGCTGATCTCGCACTGTGACTTATACATGAGTCCGTGGGTTTCATTTGTTTTATGTTTATGATTTGGACACATGACCAAGGTTAAGGACATGGGGGATTTTAGATGACTCACGATTGTGAATCAATTGTTATTGTTACACAAATGACACATGTTGGGTCATATGATGTTATGTTTTCATAGGAGTCGCAAGCGCAACACATATTTATATTGTTATTACGCATTGTCTCGTTTAAGTCATAAGATGTTAGGCGAGTGTATGAGTTACTGTTAAGACTCATATTGGTTAGATTTTGATTTGTAAGCGGGATGTGAGAAGGCAATATAAGAAGGACGACAGGACATAGAAGATAGCTCCCATGCGGTTTCATCATCTCTTATGTTGATGACTACTCGGTCATGGTCTTCTCCTCGACTTACCGTCGCAATATTCAACGCCTTCAAGGACTCGGGGACTCACTTGCCGGCATAGGCAAGTAGTGGCGAGTGTCCTTTTCAGTTCCTAAGACTATGTTGATTCATTGGCATACACCTGGACAAAGAACTCCTACTTCTAGAATTCCGGTTAGAATAAACAGTTTGGTGTGCCTGCCCGAGGGCTGTGTCCGCTGGCTTGGCTACTGGTTCGAACCCTCATGCCCATGGCTCACAAGGTGCACCTTTTCTCCCTTGCGGTTTCGCCTAGGCTCAACAACACTTTGAGCGTTTACCACGATCAACCGCCTCTCTTGCTCTGGGTCAGGCGTTGTGTCCTACCTTTGTCACCCCCTAGCTGTCTCCATCCTTTCTCCAAAACTCTTCTACTGTTCCGACTTTATTCCTCCGCCTACATCCATGTCTTCAGGCCTTCATACATTTTGGGAACGTGTCCTGAGATCGGGCACCAACTGTGTCTCCTCCACTCCCGTTCCCATCCTATTGATTGAATTCTCCATACTCTCTATCAATTTTATTGTTATTCATCGCCAGCTTCTCCCCAGTCTTCAGCTCCTCACTTCACCGCCTGAGTCCAATCCTGCTAGGCCCGGTTGCACCCTTGTGTCCCCACATATTCCACTCACAGAACATAGGGGTCAGGCAGGGCCTCCACAGTGCAGCTCTCCTCTGTCTACTTCCCTCTTCACAGGGGCTCCAGAACTCCCAACCCACCTATCTGGCGACACCTTCTCATAGACAGTCTCGCACACTGCCTTGTCGACATCAGGGATCACGACACTCCACTCCCCCTCTGTGCCTAGTGCATTATCCCACATGGGGACCACCCCACGCTCAATTCAACCGCTCACTATGATATTCTGCTTGCCCAATGCCTGGGGGTCTTCCTAGCGGACTGGAATTCTTCAACACGCACTAAGCAGTACTACCTTCAGAGGTGCCCATTGCCGACTCACCTCTTCATAGGGCTAAGTAAGTTCTTTGCGGGTCGTATTCATCAGATGAGCGATTGCAAAAGTTAGTGGGCTGATCATGCATCCCAGTTCAATTGTGATTCTTCCAACTCCTGTCTCCTCGACCGTGAGGAGAAGGAGTCTTTCTCACATGCCGTGCTCCTCTGTTCAGCTTGTGCTTTTGCCAGATCCAGGCTCCAGACAGATCCGAGCGATGTTGGTCCTGACAGCCATCGTTAGGCCCCCCTCCCGCTGCGACTGCAATTATCAATGTTTATTACTGTGACAAAAACCAATTTCCTCTCTGACAGCTTTCCCACCCTTACCTCTGCTGGACTGGCACATCCACTGATCCCTTCCTTTCGTGACCTAGCCTCTCCGCATTTTGTTGCAATCCTTGTTTCATCCGATAATGCTTCCTTCATCCAGATTTGTTTTTCATAGACGGAATCATACACTTGTGTTTATTAATTTTATCCTGTTATAAGTCCTTTGATGGCTGTTAAGATCGCTCCTTGATCAGTCATATCTTGGTCCACTTGCAACAATCGGCGATTCCTTATCCGATAGTTATCGTATACAATTCTCCAAAGCTGTGTTCAACTATTAAGTATTATAGTATTAACAATATCTTCCAAATAGAAAGGTAGGATATTCGTTAAAGAGTAAGAGTATTTATATTCGCAAAGTTATAGATAGGAAGTAACTTAGATGGTTACGTGAAGATCATTCTACGTGACTTTCCTTATTTTATTTTTTATTTATTTCCCTCTTTTAATTATTAGATGTTTCTGCGTAAAGTATGGTGCTAGGGCCCTGATCTACCGGAAGATATGTAAGGCCCAAACCTGCTCCCATGCCCAGGACTCAAGCAGACAGAAGAAAAACACTTTGTTAAGAAAATCAAGGCCGGCTAGACAGGTGCCTGATCCGCAGATCCCGAGACTTGAACGAGGAGGAGTCTCGTCTAGATCTAACCCAACTCCCAAAAAACCAGTTATTGTAAAAAACTCACCCGCCCTGCAGCCACGTTACAGTGCACTCTGCCAAAAGGTACATGGGAAACCTAAACAGATCCTGCTCAAGAAAGGAAATAATCAAACCATAACCAATGCCCAGGCTTAAAAATCAACAAAGAGCTACCACGACCGGGAAGCAAAAGTGTAAAACAAAATCCATGCGTACTCATGTCACAAGCTAGGACGACCGAAGCGACCGAACAGGAATTAACCGAACCAACATTGGAACAAATAGGGAACTGCGACCACTGGAAAGTAGGAAAAGAAAGCGCTGTGGGGGCCAACCAAGTTGGCAAGAGAATAGTGGTGGAAGAGAGGATGCTAGTGTCAACATGTAACGACCCCGCTGGATCTTACAGTAAACTTAGTCTTATCCGATGCTGGAGCACGGAAGGGTTACGGTTAGGCTAGTCAGGTAACTCGATCAAAGGGTTACCATGTAGACTAAGCAAATGGTAATGCTTAGACTGCGAACAAGAAAAGGTATACCGGGTAGTTAGGGAAGTCTACGCTGCGGGTTCGGATGGCCTCAGAGAGTTCCGGCGAGTTACCCTACCTAAGGCAGGTAGTTACCCTACCTTAGGGAGTATAGTTACCCTACCATGGTAAACAGGTTACCCTACTTTTGGATAGGAGTTACCCTACCTTGAGCGTAAAATGTTACGCGAAGTTTCGGGAAAAATCATAGGATTGTTGGTTACGCTAGATTATATAGGAGGTTCGAATCTGGGCTCAATCGGGTAATCCGTTGTTGGGCCACGAACCGGAGAAAATCTTGCCCTGGGTGATCACTGAGAAATCTGAGTCCAACACCCCCCTCTGGCCCCGATGTACAGACAACGCGTCATGGGCCAACTGTAGGGAAGTTGCTGGTTTACTTGTAAAAGCCTATGATTGAAGACGGCGGCGTAATACCGTATACGTTGTCGCCATCCTTCCGACCGGAAGCTGTTCGCAGGATATGTGAGGGGGGATGGGGCGATTGAATGGTTACACAAGAAGTCATTCTCGAGTGCATACACCACTGATCCTCATAAGCCTACGGTGGTAGGTATGTAAGGTATACCAGGAGTCCTGGAGGTCTCCGATTAAGTGGTAGACCTTCGACTCCCGTATGTCTCCGACAGACTGTAAGATATCTGGAGGTTGTTAGCGAGCTCTAGATCGTAGTAGTCTTGTCTTGATTGAGGTGTTTATCGTCAGTGGCTGCAGGTAGCGCCTGTATATGCGAATGGCTTAAGTGTCCCATCACGCGAGTCCGCATACCAAGCTATCGTGTCGAAGATAGTAGAAGATGATTGACTTGTCAAACGTAATGGTTGTCTACGAGACTTGCACAGACGAATACGAATGGGACAGTGAGTTTGATATTAGACTAGCTTATCAGTAACCTGTTAGTTCGCCACTAACCGGACAGCGATATGAAGTGTTTTCTCCTGCAGTTGATTGCATGTATCAGGATACTGCATGAACTCTTCACGTCGGATAATGAACTAGCAGAGCCGGCAAACATTCAGTGTAATGTTAGCCCGAGGCCCAGAGGAGATGGGCATGCTCGCGCTGGTGCTGATCTTAGGAGTGATGGAGAGGAGCTGGTAATATAATTCTACTTAAGTATATGCGAGACCTCTTCTCCTAAGATAATCAACTATCCTCTCGAGAACTTATTGAGTAAAGCTGCGGCTTAATGATATTAAGTTTCCCCATCAAGGTTTTCTCTCTTACATATTTGTTCTTCACTTTGTGTACGAAGAAAGGTTCGGTACTGGCGCATCCTTGGGCTCCATCTTCCCACAGGGAGCCACCGTTACACAACAGTACGATATAAATGGAGAGAGTAAGAAAGGGGGGTGGAGGAGAGAACCAGGCGCCCAGGCTGACGCTACCATCAGGGTCGTGTTCGTATCTGTTCTAGGTGGTCTCCAAGGAGGAGGATGGTAAAATTGGGCGTAGCCGGGAGGAGCTAAACAAAGAAAGCCGACCTGAGATCACGTACAGATAACAGTAATCCCCGCAATACGAAGCAACAGCAAGGCAGCCAGCGACCATGGGATCCTAAGCAAGACGCAAAGAATTAGGAGAGGAGGGGCCCCAGACCGGGAGGAGAAAAGGCCATGCCTAAGAAGCAGACGAGGGGGGGGGGGCAGAGCACATGATAGTATGGGTGGTGTTGCGATTTCAATCACGTGGAAAATAGTGGACATGGTCAGTGATCTATCTGCAGGACCTTTTTATTTTACTTTTTTAACTCATAATGCTCATTTTTAACTAATGGGACAAGATGTCTCATGCAGTAGCTAGGCTATACCATCCTCCGTCTCCGTTACAACTCCGGTCATTGAAATTTACTTCCTAATCGGGAACGCCTCAACACCTGTGAAACCATTACCACTTTTCGGGTCCCGCACCCCCCCCTTGGGGGCTGCTGGCCATCACTTCTATCACTTCCTTACCTTCGGGCATCATCTTTACTGTTCTTTCTTGAGGTCTCCCCTCTAGACCGCTCCTTCTACCTCATTTCCGCATTTCAGGATGCTGTTTCTCCACACTTCACGGCTTTTGTTTCGCACCTCGCTTAACATCAGTACTGTCGGGTATGCCCATTCTTGATTCTTCAGACGGCTGGGAATACAGTTTGCGGTAAGCAGAAAGCGGGGAATCCCCTCAGGGGTTTTGCCAACATGCCACGGTCGATTTCGCCACTTCCCTTCCCTTCACACAACCTGGTGGTGGTATCCCTCCCACTTAATGACGCTTCCTCTCAGAGAATAAGGGACCGCATGAGAGAAGCGGTAATAAACCTGGATGTGTGACAGTGCTTGGGAACCGCCTAGAAAGACACGAACACGTTTCCGATAGTTGGATTACCCCTGGGTCTACCCCTCCTCTCCTCTCCCCCATGGGATCGGCTGGCACCCTACTGCCCCCCCCCCTTCTCCACCTTGGTTCCGTCACTTCAACACGGTTCCTCCCTCCCTCCGCCCGCCCTCCTGGCCTTGGGATCCTCTGGCTGGTACCCTACTATCCTCCTCCACCACCTGGCTTGCACCCTAAACAACTGCTACTGGCTGGCATACTACTGCCTCTTTTCACACCCCGCTGGCATCATACTGCCGCTTATCTTGCTTGCCAGGAGGGCTGGGGTCCCTGATTGACCGGCCACATACCTCTGCCGCCTGCAGTGGTCTACTACTCTCTTGCCTTCCTTTGGCACCTCCTTTTTGGTACATCCGGGGCCCGTAGTTCTGGCTAGTTCAGGTTCAGGGCATGGACGCAGCTAGGGTTGGATCTGGGAGGTTGTTTTTCACTTGTAGGGTTTTGGGGGTTCACTGTCGGGTTGTTTCTTTTGGATTTCAGGGCGTTCTTGTGGCGGTTTATTGGTTCATGACTGGACTGAGGTGGCTTTCGGGGGTTAGTTTTTATACCCCTTGAGGGTTTTCTGACAGCTCGGGAGGGCCTGGCCTAGGTGGGGGTTTTTGAGGTTTCATAGTGCGAGTTGCAAATTCATTCTTTGTACCGCTTAAATCAAATGAAAAACTGCAGGAAAAAAAAAAAAAAGAAAAAAGGAAGCTAGGCTATACCCCTGGTGTCTACACTAGGTTCCCCTTCGACAACACATCCAGGCCCTGCGTTCTGGACCTTACCTTCGCCAACCACACCCTCCTTTCGCACTTTCATTCTTGGAACGCCTCCCTTCTCTCCACAGTTTCCAACCATGTCGCTATTTCTGTTTCAATTGGTCAACTTTCCAGGTCTGTCCCCCCCCCTAGACCCAACTGGAAAG